>JAVJIF010020534.1:0-54664 GCA_038442645.1 Agave tequilana
TTATTTTTGAGAAACTGGTGCATTTTGTGCCCTTAGGAGATTCGATCCTGCCTCTGCACTATAAATCCTTGGAATTCATTGAACTTTGGAATTGGGAGAGAAGGAATGTGCATCCTAGAAATTCATTGAACTTGGGAGAGAGAATTTGAGGAATTTTGCAGTGAATTCAAATGTCATTGCGCTTTGGATTGAATTTGGCGAAATGAATGGCTTGGCTGCTATAGAGGGCATGAGAATTAATGTATTTTCTGAATTTTTTTTTCCCAACAAAAAAAGATGACATTAATTGCAATATAAGACTCCCAGTTACCTGGCAATATAAGACTCATGTTAAACGTCTCTGAACTCTTATTTTTAACCTGTTTCCAATCAAGCTTGAACTCATTATAATTCCTAGCTTACATTCCCACTTCCGTACGTAGGATTGAAACCCCAAAATACATACCTTCTGTCCGGCAGAAAATTTTAACTGTTTTCGGCTAAGCCCTGTTCAATATATTTTAAGATATAACTCATGAAATAACAAATTTATCATCCTTGTTATGCACATCTGTAATCTTTTTTAATTATGTATTCACTTTCGAAATCTTTATATTTTCATATGATCTCCTAAATTTTATAAGTTTTTACAAAGAACTCCCCTGCCGTTAGTTGCTGTCTATTTTCTAACACTGACCTGATGAAAATATATTTTCTACCATCATTTATTGAGAAAATACATTCATTCTCTCTTTCTTTCACTCTCTCACTCCTCCTCACCTCCCGCCACTGTCCCCTTCTCCGTGTCGTTGCCACGTGGCCGTCCGCGCCCATCTCCTTAGGCTCGCTCAGCCGGAGATGGCTGGAGACAGACTTTCAGAGTTGGGGTTGAGTTGGAAAGAGAGTGTGTTTGTTGAGAGGAAAATGGAGGAAAGAGATGAGAGTATAATGGTAAGTTAACATGTTATTTTAGGATATAATGGTAATTAAGAAATATTTTGGGTGCCAATATGAAAAAAACCTATTCTTAAGTATTGTTTACATTATATGGTGGGGGAATGAGGAAAAAAATAAGTTGTCGTGGCTTTTGTAACATCCCCCAGGTATCTTAGATCCTTTTTTTTTTCTTTTTTTGATAAAAAGTATCTTAGATCCTTTGATGAAATATAGAACTCGACTCCACATCAATTTCAGCATTTCTTGGGCCACAATGCTATCTCGCGGTACTACGACTAAAACTGGGCTTCTATAAGAGGCCCAAAGAGAGTTGTTATGCCTCTTATTTTATTTTATTTTATTTTTGTGGAGGAAAGTTATTACGGCTTTTTCTTTTTCTTTTTTCTTATTCGCAGAAAGAAGTTAATAAAGTTTAACTTTTTTCTTTTTTCTTTTGTTTTCTTCTTTACTAGCAACAAAAGAAAAGTTAATAGATTTTGGTCCCAGCTATGTGAATACATGTACAATTGGTCCCAGCTATGTGAATACATGTACAATGCCCACCCCCCCCCCCCCCAACAAAAAAAAAACCCCCACAACCCCTGAAAAAAACAAATGCTAGTTTTTTAGGTGAGCACATAAACTAAATAAAAAAAAATCTAAAATTCACTTTCAGTGCAATTTTTAGATGTATTAGATAAGAAGAAGAAGAAGAAGAAGACTTATTTGTGAAAAGACAAGATATCATTAGTTATGATTCTTAGTTGTAATATATACACATATTGGTCACATGTTTACACTGATTTAGGAGATACAATAGGAAAACATTAACTGAGAGATAGAATAGGAAAACATTGACTGAGAGAAAGAATGAGAAACACATGATGTATGAATCCCATGAGTCCCATGTGTTCCTATAATCATGGAGAGAATTTAGAATCTGATTGATTTCATGAGGAGTGTCTTTCACATGGATCAAATGATTCACATGAGTCACGTGTTGTCATTGATATCTCTAACCCCCCGGCCCGCGCAAGCGAAGCGGGTACGAAAGAACCGAGAGCTTGTTCTTCAGCATAAAAAAAACTTTAATGAGCTCAAAGTCTTAGTGTAACACCCCGCTCCCGGAATACGTACTTAGTTGCGTATTCATATTTTTTTGATTTACTTCCTGTATTTATTTTGTATTATGAATTGTTTATATGATTGTTTGTCTTGGATCCGGATTCGTGGACTCGGATTCAGCCCTAGTCTGAACCAAGGACCCGATCTCAGGTTATTACTCGATCTAGTCTTTCTGGTATTCCAATTTGACCGATTTCAGTTTTAAACATCATTTTCTAATATTTTAGATTTTCTATGATTTTCTGAAATTTTTCAGAATTAAATTGAAATTCTTCAAAACTAGGGTCGACCGATACCGCTGACCGATTCCCGAATTTTTTTAATTTACAAACGGAGTTGAATTTTAAGAAATGGCTTTCCTGTAACTTCTAAAATCACATTTTCTATCTAAATACTTTTTCTAAGAATTTTCTGAATTTATCGAAATTCCACTGGATTTGGTGTCGGCCAGTCTCACTGGTTGATTCCAGGAATTTTAATTTATAATTGGAATCAAATTCTGAATTCCGCTTTCATATTACTTCTTAAAAATTATATTTCTCTTTTCTGGCATTTTCTGAGATTTTTCAGAATTTATCAAAATCCGGCCGACCCGGTGTAGACCGGTGTTGACGGTAGACTTCAGGATTTTTATTTTGAAAATGAGATTGAATTTCTAAAAACCGATTTCATCAAAAATCTTTTTATAATATTTATTATTTTTGAGAATTTTTGGAAAGCTTTCCAAGCTACTTTATTTTTTGGACTTTTCCGGAGTTTTCGGTGTTTTCCCAGATACCGGAATAGTGCTCAGATATTTTTTCACTTTTCTCTCTCCTTACTAGACGCGAGTTTCACCAACCTAGGATTCTGCATTTAATGTAGAGATCCTCTCCATGCTGCATTTAATGCACTGCTAATCAATTCCAATCAAGTCATTATGACTTTTGTCCTTTTGCTAAACGCGGCTTTTTGTATCTTCCTTGGGCGCTGAGATAATCCCCGCGTCTGGCTAAATTTTTGCCCAGACGCGGATTCATTTGTATGGGGACGCAGCTTCTTTGCAATGAAACGCAAGTTTCATTAAATGATGAGAATGACAATCTTATTATAATGTTTTCCCCTCCTTACAAAACCACCCACATTCTTCTCTCTTTCATGATTACTTCTTCTTCTCCTTTGTTTCCTGAGAAAGAAAACCAACAGCCAAAGAGCCTCTTGCTCTCTCCTATTGGCCACCCATACTCCACCTTCTCCACCTCCATTTCACCACCAACACCACCACCTCTTTCTCCTCCATCTCCTCCCCATTCCAACAACAAAAAACACAACTCCAACCACCAATATCACCTTCTTCTTCTCTCTTTCCACCAAACAACCCATTACCTCCATTAACTTCTCCACCAATTCCACCACCACCTACACCTCCTTGGCCACCACGAACCACGCCATCTTCCTCTCCTCGTCGTGCTCTTTCCGACGAGCTATTGCTTCGCTCTCCGAAGCCTCGTTTCCAAAACCATAACCTTTCATTTTAACTACACTTGCACCCCCATGGTTGCTTGGGCTTGGGCTTGAGCTACCGGATTCCGGCCAACTCCGGCCGTCGCCGGCTACCACCCCATCACCTTCTCAAGGGCCGCCACCTCCTTTGGATTGGGGCCAAGCTCTTCTTCGTCGGCAACGCCTCCGATGATTATTCCGGTAATCGTTTACGATTATTCCGGTAATCTTTCCGGTGACAATTGCAACGACAAACACTAAAAACACCACCACCCCGAAATCACCTTCCCTCCTCTGTTTATTGCTGACGCGGATCTCACCCGCGTCTAGGCAATCCCTTAACGCGGCCTTCGCGTTCTTGTATCGACGCAACGCGGAGTCCAGGCCCGCGTCTGTGTCCTTCTCGTGTCAACACGACGCGGAGCCCATGCCCGCGTCTGTGTTCTTTTCGTGCTAAACGCGACGCAGAACCCACATCCGCGTCCGCGTTCTCCTCGCGACCTGACTTGAGCACAGATCCCGCGTTTGTGACATCTCCGCAGCGCGTCTCCCGCGTCTCTATTCTCTCTCCTCCCTTATATTTTAAACGCATTGACGCGTTGATTCCCTGGATTCCAGAGCTTGGGATTTCACAGTGTTTTCCTGAATTTTAGGCGAGTGTTCTCTCTTTCTCATTGGACTTTCCCGCATCGTCGGGTTGACTTGCATAACATTATGTATATATATCGGTGTCCTCGTTTGGTATTATGATGTACATACTTGTTATATTAACTGTTGACATACACCTGTCTGTATCATACTTGACAACTGACGTGTTACCACCTGACATGACTTACTAATAATATGTTTTACCACCTGCTTCTTGACACGTTGATACTTGAACCCCTGAAATAGGGAGGGCTCCTGACTTTACTCCTGTTGATCCCCGTAATGGGATAACCATGAATATAAGATTACTATGAATACTCTGTGGACATCATTACTGGATAAATTATTATAAGTAGACAACTTGTACCTGGTTTGGGGGAAACTGATGGGCCTGATTAATCATGTTTATGGTGGTCTTATCGAGCCGCGCGTGGCCCACATACTTGAGGGATCACCTGGCGGCCACCAGGGATTCCGTGGGGTGTGCTGGCACCCTACTCCTGTTCATTCCTGCCGGGTATGCACACGCCCTAGGCCTATTTCTATGGGATCTGCGATACTCTATTCCTGTTCGGGTGTAGATAAGTTCCGGTACCTAGCGGTACGTTCCGGCTCAGCACCGGATACTCCTGAACCGTTGTCCGGGCATGTACGGGGCCCATCCGAAACATGATTCATCGAACTTTATCAGTTTTCAATAACTTGCTCTATAAGTTGTAAGTGGAAGTATGTGGAATGGGACACATACTGAAGCCTGGAACTTAGACGTCCCCTATATAATCATATATTAATATGCAATTTGTTGTGCCATTTTATAACTCAGGTTGTACGTGCTTGGATTATGGTGACATGGGATAAAGGTATATAAATGAGGTTTTCCTTGTTTGGATTATTCCTTCGAAGTATTGATCTCATGGAGCCGTAACCTAAACCCGTACAATCAGATTTGCTCGTATTCGGTTTTATTCGGTTTTATCTGTTATGTTAGTTTAGGAGATATCTGGTGTTGCCCTATCTACTTTACTTCTCATCTCTTTACCTTTCTTATCTTATCATACCATGAGTAGTTCCTGCTTGATATCACTTGTTTATATCTACTTGCTCCTGCATGCTTACCTATGCTCGCCACTTGGCATTCGTATCACCACTCGCCTGGGGAGTTCTATCTGACTCCCCTGGATCCTCATGTCCAGGTCATGGAGCTTGGAGCGTGTGGATTCCCCAGTTGCTGATCAGAGTGGTGCAGCGGTAGCGTGGATCTCCAGCAGACCGCCCAGAGCTCTATTCTTCCAGGCCCCCTGTGCGCCTCTCGAGTTTTCCTTTTGTAAACTCGTGAGTGCCTTATACTTTCATACATGTACATATCTTTGTAATCTCACAATTGCGCATATCAGTGATGTAATATTCATGTAATATTGGATCACCTCTGGTGATAACTTGTAATTGTACTCATGTGTTGGAATGTATAATGCACCACTTGCTTCCGTACTCTGATTCTTACCTGTACTGATGCTTAGCGTATATACGTGAGGGTATTTCGGACCTGCGTATATACGTTGCAGTAACGTCTCCATACCCGCCGGATCGGGGGCGTTACACTTAGTAAGGATGTCTGCTAGTTAGTCTTTAGTGCTGACAAACTGAACATCTAGGATTCCATTGGCGACATAGTCCCTCACAAAATGAATGTCGATCTCAACATGTTTGGAGCGAGAGTGACGAATAGGATTGATCGAGAGATATGTTGCACTGAGGTTGTCACAGAGAACTATCGGGGAGATTGCGAAACTCCAATCTCACAAAGTAATGACTGCAACCAAACGACCTCTGTTGTAGCATTGGCCACACCCCTATACTCTGTCTCAGTGCTAGATCGTGCCACAATGTACTGCTTCTTCAAGCTTCAAGAAATGAGATTTGTACCAAGAAAGACACAATAACCACTGGTAGATTTCGATCATCGATCGACCCTACTCAATTTGCATCGGTGTAAGCAGTAAGCTGTACGGAAGAATGAAGAGAGAGAAAAAGGCCATGTTAAATGATATATTTGAGGTAATGGAGGATCCGTTTTACAGTGCTCCAATGCTCATCGGTTGGAGCTTGCATGAGCTGAGCGACCTTGTTCACTGAGAAGGCAATATCGGGTCCGATAAAGCTTAGGTATTGTAGAGCCCCAACAGTACTTCGATAGACAAAGGGGTCAGAGAGAGACTTGCCAACAATCTTGGAGAGCTTACAGGAAGTGGCCATAGGCGAGCTGACAGGCTTGACCATCCATCTTGAGTCGGAGAAGTAAGTCATGGATGTAAATCTGTTGAGAGAGATATTGACTGAGGGTGTACGGTGACACTCCACGCCCAAGAAATAGTGCAGTGGGCTGAGGTCTTTTAATGAGAACTCCCGGCCTAGTTCTTGAATAAGACGAGTGACAGCCCGTGAGTCATTGCCTGTGATGATGATGTTGTCCACATAGATAAGAACCAGAAGAAGATCTGTCCCGACCTGTCAGAGGAAGAGAGACATGTCAGACTTGGAGCCCACAAAGCCTAATGTAACTAAAAACTACTGAGGCAAAAAAACCAGGTCCCTGGAGCCTGGTTGAGGCATAGATACTGCAGTGAAGCTTGCATACATGATTGGGATGAGCGGGATTGATGAACCTTGAAGGTTGTTCCATCAAGCCGTCTCAGTAAGAAAACTCTATAAAAATGCATTATTCACATCCAACTGTCGAATAGACCATCCCTTGGTGACAACCAGACTACACAGGGTACTGACAGTGATAGGTTTGATGATCGGACTGAATGTCTGACTATATTCTAATCCTGATTGTTGATGAAAAACCCTTGGCCACCAGGCGGGCCTTATACCTGTCAACAGAACCATCAGATTTATGTTTTAACTTGAAAAACCATTTGCAACCAACCAGATTCATGGTAGGGTAGTGTGGCACAAGGGACCATATTTTATTCTTAAGCAAGGCATTCATCTCAGTGTCCATTGCCTGGTGCCACTTGAGATCTTTAGAAGCTTACGTGAAACATATAGGTTTGACAGGAGTGGTGGCCAAGTCGGCCATAAGACAGTAGGCATCTAGCCAGACCTTTGATGTTCTGGTGTTATCCTGTGTTCTGGTGACCATATGGTGGGTCCTATCAAAAGGGGGACTGGGAGAGCCTGAGGATGAGGACGATGCAAAGGACTTATCGGCGGGTGCTGGTGGAGGTGGTGGAGAAGGAGTATGTGATGGAGGTGGTAGTGGAGGAGAAGAAGAGTCAATGGTGGGGCCCGCATGAGAAGAGGGGACTGGAACAATAGAAGGTAACAGAGGCGTGGAGATGGGGATCGGTGGTGAAGGCGTGTGAGTAGGGGGGAGAGGGAGACAGAGGAGAATGGAAGGAAAGGAAGATTCGTCGAACACAATATCCCGAGAGATGTAAATACGACCAGAGGGTACATGCAAACAGTGATAACCTTTATGCAAAACTGAGTAACATAAAAAGACATTGACTGGTGTAATACCCCGTCCCGGAATACGTACTTAGTTGCGTATTCAGTTTTTCGATCGTATTTTTTTTTGAATTGTTTCCTGTATTTGTTTTGCTTTATGAATTCCTTATATGACTTTTTTGTCTTGGATTTGGATTCGTGGACTTGGGAGTCAGTCCCAGTCCGAACCAGGAACTCGATTATAGTATATTATTCGATTTGGTCTTTCGGTGATTAGATTTGACCGATTTCAGTTTTAAACCTCGTTTTCCAATATTTTAGATTTTATATGATTTTGGATTTTTCTGGAATTAAAATGAATTTCTTCAAAACGGTGTCGGCCAGTGTCGCTGACCGCTTCCGGATTTTTATTTCACAAACCATTTGGAATTTCTCGAAGAGTCTTTAGACATTTCTTCTTAGAGTAATATTTCCTACCTAAATCCTTTTTCTGGAGATTTTACGAATTTATGGATTTTCCGCCGGAGTCGGTAGATAACCGATTCCAAGAATTTTAATTCACACACGGCTAGGAATTTCTAGATGGTCCTTTAGACTTTATTTCTTAGAATCACATTTCTCACTTAAATACTTTTTCTGAGGATTTATTGATTTTATGAAAATTCCACCGGAGTCGGTAAGTAGCTGATTCCAAGATTTTTAGTTTACATCGGAATTGAATTTCTGAATTTCGCCTTCACTTTACTTCTTAAAATCATATTTTCTTCTTTAATACATTTTCTGGGATTTTTCATAATTTATCAAAATCCGGCCAACCCGGTGTAGACCGGTATCGGCGGTTGACTTCCGGATTTTTTAATTTGAAAACGGGATTTTATTTCTGTGAAAACCGATTTCATATTATTCCTCAGGATGATGTTTTCTACCTCCGGTATTTTTGGGGATTTTTCGGAGACAGTCGATTTTTCAACCTTATTATTATATTATTATTTATTTTAATCTTTCCTTCTTTCTTTTTCTTTTTTCTTTCTTTTTCCCTCAACCGACTCCCACCGACTCCACCTCACCCCCTCATTTATTTCACTTCCCATCACCATCCTCTCACTCTCTCTCTTTCTTTTCTTTTTCTTTTTCTTTTCTTTCATTTTTCCTTTCCTTTCTTTTTTCCTTCTTTTCTTTTCTTCTTCTCCTTCTTCTTCTTTCTCTCCTGCGTGGGCGACACCCGACCAGCCCACCGCCGGCGCCTCCGACCACCACGGCGCCGGCGAAGACCTCCGATCTCCGGCCACCACCATCTCCTCTCTCTTCTCTTTTCTTTACTTTTCTTTCCTTTTCTTTTATTTTCCTTTTTCCTTCTCTTTTTCTCCCTCCAGATCCGGCCGGCAACCACCTCGCCGCCGACTCCTTCCTCCTCCGGCCTTCCCCGGCGTGGGCAGGCCGCCGCCGGCAGTGGCCGGCGGCCTTGGGTGCGGCCAGGGGGCCACCCGGCCCCTGTGCATTTGCTGTGGAGGGGGGCACAGCCCCTCCTTCCTTTCTCCTTGGGGTGGCCGGAGCCACCCCGGTCTGGGGCACCGCCGGCGGTAGCCGGCGGTGGTTGCGGGCAGCCAGGGCCCACCTGGGCCCCTGTGCTTGGCCGGAGAGGGGGGCAAGCCCCCTCTCTCTCTGTTGCAGGGGGGCAACAGCCCCCTGGTTTCTTGCTGGAGGGGGGGCAAAGCCCCCTCCTGTGGTTCTGTTGAGGGGGCAGCGCCGCCCCCTCTTCCTCTGCCGGCGGCCGGCGGCCGGGCCGAGCGCCCCCGGGGGGGGCGCTGTGTGTGTGTGAGCGGGAGGGGGGCAACAGCCCCTGCTCTCTTCTCTCTCCCTGAATCTCTCTCCTGCTCTCTTTCTCTCTCCTGCTCTTCTTTCTCTCTCTCTCTCTCTCTCTCTCTGCACTCTCTCTCACTCTCTCTCTCTCTCTCTCCTGCACTCTCTCTCTCTCCTGATCTCTCACTCTCTCTCTTCCTCCCTCTCTCCTCTCTTTACCCTCTCTCTCTACAATCTCTCTCTAGAAATCTCCCCCTAGATCCTCTCTCTAAAATCCCCATTTTCTCTCTCTAGGATATCCCCTTCCCTCTTTCTCTCTCTACATTTTCTCTCTCTAGAAATCACTCTCTCTCTCTAGGAATCCCACCTTCTCCCTCCTCTTTCTCTCTCCACATATTTATATATCACAGGTTATGGCGTGCCCCGGATTTCGTGGATTTCGGATCTTTCGGCGTTCCGGTGATTTAGGCGAGTAATCTCGCCTCTCTTTGAGTTTCCCGTTTCATCGGATCGATAAGTATTTCTCTTTATATTTCCATGTATTTGATTCCATGTCTTTATGTCTTTTACTGCTTTTACACTATGCGTGGCAGACCCTTCGTGGTCGTTGTGTTCTTGGTTTCTGATATATTACCACTTGCCCTGCTATTACTTGTATTAGGGTAGCTTTATCTTGTGCTTGTGCCATGCTTGCTTCTTTATCATATACCATGCGTGGCCGACCCTCGTGGTCGTTGGACTTTGAGTCACTTCCATGTTACCACTTGTCCTTACTTCAGACTTATTAGTTGCATGCTTTCTTTTAACACATGTATATCGCCTGACATCTAGTGTCTTATCACATGACCACCTGGCATGCTACTATTTGACAAGACTCTTATGTGGTACCCTGACTTACCCAGACTATGACCAATTACTTGACATAACTTGCCACCTGATTATTATCAATCTATTATCATGTTTGGTTGTTTACTAAATATCACCATCTTGTCATGCTATCACTTTACACCCAGCATGATTACTTGACTTGTGATTATCATCTTTACGGGAACCCTGACTTATCATCCTGTAACATGATCAGTGACCTGTTTTCCTGCTTTACATGCAGTGACCTGATGTATAGTACTTATGTACTCCTGTATTCCTGATCATGTCTTGTTCCTGATTATTCCCGTAAAGTGATAATTAAACTAATAACTCTTAAAAGACCAACTTGTATTGGGTCGGGGGAAACATGCGGATATCGATATGTGTACGTGTTTACAGTGGTTTAGGTTGTGCACTATATTTCCGGTCTGACCTGCGGTACACCAGGGGACCGAGGGGAGTAGCTTGATCCCTGTATTGTATTGTTGGTACCATATTGATTGATATTGAGGCCTAGCGGCTGGGTTCCGTCACAAGCACGGAACAATATTGGACCGTGGTCCCGGGCATGCACGGGACCCACTGTAAACATAGTTCGTTGATACCCCCGCTTGTTTCCAATAACAACCTCGCTTTACTCGGATATGGATCTATGTGTGTTGGGACGCTAATTCACATAGCTAGATATCAGGGTAAGACGAGTAATAATAAAGTGTCATAATAACCGGCTCTTTAAGTTGTAAGTAGAGGTATGTGGAATGGGACGCATACCAAAGCCTACATCTTAAATAGCTATGAATTTGTGCTGTGCCTTACTGTATTTGCTTTTCCCGGACTTTATATCGGATTTCATGTTTTATGAGTATTATGATATGACTACCTTGTAGCTCGTCCTTGGTTTTATTCTAATTTCCTATTTTATGATTATCATGCCATATCTATTCTTACCTGCTCTATCTTATCTACCTCCTGAGTATTCTTACTTGATATATGCATTATTGTGCTCACCCTGCTTCACCACTTGGTTTTGCTTCTACACTCGCCTGGGGAGTATCATTTGACTCCCCTGGATTCTCACGTCCAGGTCTTGGAGCTTGGAGCGATTGGATATTCCTCGTTCCTGATCAGAGTGGCGCAGCGGTAGCGTGGATCTCCAGCCGACCGTCCAGAGCCACATCCTTCCAGACCCCCTGTGTGCCTCTCGAGTTTCTTCTTAGTAAACTCGTGAGTGCCCTTCTGTTTATACTTATACTGTCCATGCTCTTTTATACTGTTCATACTTGTACTATCCTTGTATACTTGTATGTGAGCCTTTATACTGTTTTACTCTTGTACATCTGCTTGTATTCCCGCATTTGCGCATATTAGTGATATGATATTCATGTAATATTAGATCACTACTGGTGATAATTCTGTAATTGTATATATGTGTTGGAATGTATAATGCACCATTTGCTTCCGTACTCTGATTCTTGTCTGTACTGATGCTTAGCGTATATACGGAAGGTAATTCGGACTTACGTATATACGTTGCAGTGACGTCCCCGTATCGCCGGGATCGGGGCGTTACAGGTTGGTATCAGAGCTTAGGCTCTAACCTCCTCAGTACGTCCAGAAGGCAAATCAATGGTAAAGAGATTTGCAACTGGAATACATGAATCTTGGTTATACATTCCAAATTGCAAGTACAGAGTTATCTATTTCTTGACCATCTTTCCTTTGATTTCAAATCCCTCCTTGACTATCTTTCTTTTGATTCCTATCCTTTGATTCCTAGTCTCTCCTATCCTTTCCCTGTTTTGGTTTTATGTTTTGGTTTTATGAAGCCTTATACCATCTTAAGATATGACTAGACTAGAGAGGTAGTGGCTAGTTCGGAATGAAGCTATTATGTGATCTCTTCGGCCAACTTGATGAAGCTTGGTATTCTCCAGATCGATCTTGATCTGGCTATCTTTCAGAGGACAGCAGTCGGATTCTTAATTATCGGTCTCCTTTATTATGCTCAGGATTTTCGGGTTTTCTTTATTACACAGCCACGACATCATCAGTATTCATTTATTACACAGCCACGACATCATCAGTATTCATTTATTACACAGCCACGACATCATCAGTATTCATTTATTGCACAGCCACGGCATCAGCAGTATTATTCAGTATTATTCGGAGATTTATACAGCCGAAAGTGCAGAGGGTTATTATGGATCAGTCAACTTGAGAGCCCTACCTATAGTGCTTCATATCTTAATTGGTATAAATTCCACCCTTGTTCCTTTGTGTTCAATTCACCCCTTAACGAAATTGCGAGGACGCAATTTTTGTAAGGTGGGTGGATTGTAATACCCCGTTCCCGGAATACGTACTTAGTTGCGTATTCAGTTTTTCGATCGTATTTTTTTTGAATTGTTTCCTGTATTTGTTTTGCTTTATGAATTCCTTATATGACTGTTTTGTCTTGGATTTGGATTCGTGGACTTGGAGTCAGTCCCAGTCCGAACCAGGAACTTGATTATAGTATATTATTCGATTTGGTCTTTCCGGTGATTAGATTTGACCGATTTCAGTTTTAAACCTCGTTTTCCAATATTTTAGATTTTATATGATTTTCTGGATTTTTCTGGAATTAAAATGAATTTCTTCAAACCGGTGTCGGCCAGTGTCGCTGACCGCTTCCCGGATTTTTATTTCACAAACCATTTGGAATTTCTCGAAGAGTCTTTAGACATTTCTTCTTAGAGTAATATTTCCTACCTAAATCCTTTTTCTGGAGATTTTACGAATTTATGGATTTTCCGCCGGAGTCGGTAGATAACCGATTCCAAGAATTTTAATTCACACACGGCTAGGAATTTCTAGATGGTCCTTTAGACTTTATTTCTTAGAATCACATTTCTCACTTAAATACTTTTTCTGAGGATTTATTGATTTTATGAAAATTCCACCGGAGTCGGTAAGTAGCTGATTCCAAGATTTTTAGTTTACAATCGGAATTGAATTTCTGAATTTCGCCTTCACTTTACTTCTTAAAATCATATTTTCTTCTTTAATACATTTTCTGGGATTTTTCATAATTTATCAAAATCCGGCCAACCCGGTGTAGACCGGTATCGGCGGTTGACTTCCGGATTTTTAATTTGAAAACGGGATTTTATTTCTGAAAACCGATTTCATATTATTCCTCAGGATGATGTTTTCTACCTCCGGGTATTTTTGGGGATTTTTCGGAGACAGTCGATTTTTCAACCTTATTATTATATTATTATTTATTTTAATCTTTCCTTCTTTCTTTTTCTTTCTTTTCCTTTTTCCCTCAACCGACTCCCACCGACTCCACCTCACCCCCTCATTTATTTCACTTCCCATCACCATCCCTCTCACTCTCTCTCTTTCTTTTCTTTTTCTTTTTCTTTTCTTTCATTTTTCCTTTCCTTTCTTTTTTCCTTCTTTTCTTTTCTTCTTCTCCTTCTTCTTCTTTCTCTCCTGCGTGGGCGACACCCGACCAGCCCACCGCCGGCGCCTCCGACCACCACGGCGCCGGCGAAGACCTCCGATCTCCGGCCACCACCATCTCCTCTCTCTTCTCTTTTCTTTACTTTTCTTTCCTTTTCTTTTATTTTCCTTTTTCCTTCTCTTTTTCTCCCCTCCAGATCCGGCCGGCAACCACCTCGCCGCCGACTCCTTCCTCCTCCGGCCTTCCCCGGCGTGGGCAGGCCGCCGCCGGCAGTGGCCGGCGGCCCTTGGGTGCGGCCAGGGGGCCACCCGGCCCCCTGTGCATTTGCTGTGGAGGGGGGCACAGCCCCCTCCTTCCTTTCTCCTTGGGGTGGCCGGAGCCACCCCGGTCTGGGGCACCGCCGGCGGTAGCCGGCGGTTGCGGGCAGCCAGGGGCCCACCTGGGCCCCTGTGCTTGGCCGGAGAGGGGGGCAAGCCCCCTCTCTCTCTGTTGCAGGGGGGCAACAGCCCCCCTGGTTTCTTGCTGGAGGGGGGGCAAAGCCCCCCTCCTGTGGTTCTGTTGAGGGGGCAGCGCCGCCCCCTCTTCCTCTGCCGGCGGCCGGCGCCGCCCGGCGCCGCCGCCTGGCCGGCGGCCGGGCCGAGCGCCCCCGGGGGGGGCGCTGTGTGTGTGTGAGCGGGAGGGGGGCAACAGCCCCCTGCTCTCTTTCTCTCTCCCTGAATCTCTCTCCTGCTCTCTTTCTCTCTCCTGCTCTTCTTTCTCTCTCTCTCTCTCTCCTGCACTCTCTCTCACTCTCTCTCTCTCTCTCTCCTGCACTCTCTCTCTCTCCTGATCTCTCACTCTCTCTCTTCCTCCCTCTCTCCTCTCTTTACCCTCTCTCTCTACAATCTCTCTCTAGAAATCTCCCCCTAGATCCTCTCTCTAAAATCCCCATTTTCTCTCTCTAGGATATCCCCTTCCCTCTTTCTCTCTCTACATTTTCTCTCTCTAGAAATCACTCTCTCTCTCTAGGAATCCCACCTTCTCCCTCCTCTTTCTCTCTCCACATATTTATATATCACAGGTTATGGCGTGCCCCGGATTTCGTGGATTTCGGATCTTTCGGCGTTCCGGTGATTTAGGCGAGTAATCTCGCCTCTCTTTGAGTTTCCCGTTTCATCGGATCGATAAGTATTTCTCTTTATATTTCCATGTATTTGATTCCATGTCTTTATGTCTTTTACTGCTTTTACACTATGCGTGGCAGACCCTTCGTGGTCGTTGTGTTCTTGGTTTCTGATATATTACCACTTGCCCTGCTATTACTTGTATTAGGGTAGCTTTATCTTGTGCTTGTGCCATGCTTGCTTCTTTATCATATACCATGCGTGGCCGACCCTTCGTGGTCGTTGGACTTTGAGTCACTTCCATGTTACCACTTGTCCTTACTTCAGACTTATTAGTTGCATGCTTTCTTTTAACACATGTATATCGCCTGACATCTAGTGTCTTATCACATGACCACCTGGCATGCTACTATTTGACAAGACTCTTATGTGGTACCCTGACTTACCCAGACTATGACCAATTACTTGACATAACTTGCCACCTGATTATTATCAATCTATTATCATGTTTGGTTGTTTACTAAATATCACCATCTTGTCATGCTATCACTTTACACCCAGCATGATTACTTGACTTGTGATTATCATCTTTACGGGAACCCTGACTTATCATCCTGTAACATGATCAGTGACCTGTTTTCCTGCTTTACATGCAGTGACCTGATGTATAGTACTTATGTACTCCTGTATTCCTGATCATGTCTTGTTCCTGATTATTCCCGTAAAGTGATAATTAAACTAATAACTCTTAAAATGGACCAACTTGTATTGGGTCGGGGGAAACATGCGGATATCGATATGTGTACGTGTTTACAGTGGTTTAGGTTGTGCACTATATTTCCGGTCTGACCTGCGGTACACCAGGGGACCGAGGGGAGTAGCTTGATCCCTGTATTGTATTGTTGGTACCATATTGATTGATATTGAGGCCTAGCGGCTGGGTTCCGTCACAAGCACGGAACAATATTGGACCGTGGTCCCGGGCATGCACGGGACCCACTGTAAACATAGTTCGTTGATACCCCCGCTTGTTTCCAATAACAACCTCGCTTTACTCGGATATGGATCTATGTGTGTTGGGACGCTAATTCACATAGCTAGATATCAGGGTAAGACGAGTAATAATAAAGTGTCATAATAACCGGCTCTTTAAGTTGTAAGTAGAGGTATGTGGAATGGGACGCATACCAAAGCCTACATCTTAAATAGCTATGAATTTGTGCTGTGCCTTACTGTATTTGCTTTTCCCGGACTTTATATCGGATTTCATGTTTTATGAGTATTATGATATGACTACCTTGTAGCTCGTCCTTGGTTTTATTCTAATTTCCTATTTTATGATTATCATGCCATATCTATTCTTACCTGCTCTATCTTATCTGCCTCCTGAGTATTCTTACTTGATATATGCATTATTGTGCTCACCCTGCTTCACCACTTGGTTTTGCTTCTACACTCGCCTGGGGAGTATCATTTGACTCCCCTGGATTCTCACGTCCAGGTCTTGGAGCTTGGAGCGATTGGATATTCCTCGTTCCTGATCAGAGTGGCGCAGCGGTAGCGTGGATCTCCAGCCGACCGTCCAGAGCCACATCCTTCCAGACCCCCTGTGTGCCTCTCGAGTTTCTTCTTAGTAAACTCGTGAGTGCCCTTCTGTTTATACTTATACTGTCCATGCTCTTTTATACTGTTCATACTTGTACTATCCTTGTATACTTGTATGTGAGCTCCCTTTATACTGTTTTACTCTTGTACATCTGCTTGTATTCCCGCATTTGCGCATATTAGTGATATGATATTCATGTAATATTAGATCACTACTGGTGATAATTCTGTAATTGTATATATGTGTTGGAATGTATAATGCACCATTTGCTTCCGTACTCTGATTCTTGTCTGTACTGATGCTTAGCGTATATACGGGAAGGTAATTCGGACTTACGTATATACGTTGCAGTGACGTCCCCGTATCGCCGGGATCGGGGCGTTACAACTGGACTGAAAACTAAACTTATGAGTTTGGTATGGACGCAGATGAGGGTAGCAAGCACAACCAAAAATTCGTATGGAAATATAGTCAGGTGCTTCATGAAATAATTTTTGGTAGGGAGATAGATTATGGAGGGAGGGGGCGACATTCTATTGATGAGAAATGAGGCGGTTTGGAAAGCATAAGGCCAGTAAGGAATGGAACATTTGACTGAGCCAGAAGAGTAAGACTGGTCTCGACAAGGTGGCGGTGCTTTCTTTTGCGGTGCCATTTTGAGCACTAGTGTGTGGATATGATAAGCGATGAGAAATATCCTGAAAAGACAAGTAAGGTTTAAATTTGATGAACTCGCCACCACCATCAGTTTGGAGTGCTTTAATGGAACATCCAAAAAAAATTTTCACATGAATTTTAAACTCAAGAAAAATGGAGAAAACATCACTTCTATTTATTAAAGGATAAAACCAAACATACTTACTGTAGTGATCTATAAAGCTAATATAATAGCGATGACTACTTACAGCAGACACAGGAGACGGACCCCATAGATCAGAGTGAATAAGCTCTAAAGGAGCAGTAGCAATCGTGGAAGATGACGAAAAAGGGAGACAGTGACTTTTTCCTTACTGACAGGGGATGCAGAGAGGGGTACCGGCACGGTCAGGGACGAAAGGAAGCTGATGCTGAGATAAAACACTGGAGACAACTCTGATGGAGGGATGACCTAGACGCTCATGCTAGACAGAGGAAGGTGCACGCTCACCGAGAAGAGTTTGGGGAGAGGTGATGAAGCTATGATTCCCCAGGGAGAAGACATACATGCCATCCTTAAATTGTTCCCGCAGTAGTGTTTTTCGAGTGGAGAGATCCTTGATAAAATAAGAGTCAGGGTGAAATTCAAGAAGAACTTTATTATCAGTAGTAAATTAACTAATAGATAGAAGATTTTTGGTAATATCAGGAACATGAAAAAGATTTTTCAAGACAAAGGAAGAAACAGGAGAACACAATAAAGAAGCACCAGTAGCTCGGATAGGCAACCCGTTACCCATGCGAACTCTGTCGGGGCCTTGATATTCAGAGTGAACCGCCAGATTCGCAATGTCAACCGTTAGGTGATGAGTGACTCCGGAGTTAACATACCAGTTAGGATCGACTGGACTATTCCCATAAGAGTGAAGAAGAGCAGTTGGGTTAGCCGAATCATCATAACGATTGTAGCATTTGTTAGCATAATGGCCAAACTTGCAAATCTGGCATTGAGGTCGGCCACTGGCGGACTGATGTGGCGGTAAGCAGGAACGTCCACGATCGCACTCCCTGCCTTGGCCACGTCCACGACCACGGAAAGAAGATAGAGCTGAATGGTAGCTTGGAGTGCGGGAAACAGTATGAACCACAGGAGAAGGAGAGATTAGGGTTGTGGAGTCTGGTGAAGTGATGACACGCCCACGATAAATCTCATGGCTAAGCATGAGGCCGATGAGTTCTTCTGACAGTACAGGGTCGACTCGTGTGTTGACGGAGATGATGAACGAGTCATATTCGGGAGACAGACTACTGAGCAAGGTAGAGACGAGGTCGGAGTCGGCAACTGGGTTAGCCACTGCCGCCAGGTTGTCCACGTGAACTTGACAGACTGGATGTATTCTGACATAGAAGAGGTGCCCATGTTGACGGTGTGCAGCTGATATTTGAGTTGCTGTACTCTAACTCTGGAGGGTGACGCAAAGATTCGTTCCAGAAAGCATCACGAGATGTGGTGAGGCCGACGACATGAGAAAGACAGCCTCAGTGAGCGAGGAGATAAGCCAACATAAGAGCATCTGATCATGTTTGATCCAGCGAGTGTATTCTGAATTGATAGTGCGCTGAGCATCCTTCTCAGTAGAAGGAAGAAACCGGACCAGACACGGAGAGGTTCCGTCGACGAGACCTTCGAGATCGTGGAGCTTGAGAAGAGGAAGGAACTGAGAATGCCACAGTAAATAGTTTCCCTTATCGAGTTTGACATTTAGAAAGTGAGTGATACTGGGATTGGGAGTAACCATGGATGCAAGTGTTTGGATGGAGGTGAGGGAAGATGAAGAGGAAATACTCGACATGGTACATGAGTTGCTCTGATACCAAGATAAAGAAGAAGAAGAAGAAGACTTATTTGTACAAAGACAAGATACCATTACTTATGATTCTTGGTTGTATATATATACACATATTGGTCACATGTTTACACTGATTTAGGAGATACAATAGGAAAACATTGACTGAGAGAAAGAATAGAAAAATATTGACTGAGAGAAAGAATGAGAAACACATGGTACATGAATCCCATGAGTCCCACGTATTCCTATAATTATAGAGAGATTTTAGGATATGATTGATTTCATGAGGGGTGTCTTTCACATGGATCACATGTTCACATGAGTCACGTGTTGTTATTGATATCTCTAACAGTATTTAATGAACACAAAAAAATCTCTCAAAACACCCTTCTCAATTTGCATATTGCCTCTCAAATATTGAAAACATTTTGATAATTTTATAGTTTATTAGAACTGAAATACATTTATCTAAATAGTGTCACTAACTCTCCAATTAGTGTAGTAAAAATAATGGAATGACATGTAAATTAAGATAACAATGATCCTACATCTGGGGCCTTTTCTTTCCAAACACCGGAAAAGGAAGTGGGCGGAAGTAAGAAAATAGGAAAGTATAATTGCTCACTTTCCTATCTATCCAAACACCGGAAAAGAAAAATAAAAAAACCCCTTTCCTTTTCTCTTTTCTCTTTAATACAGTCATTTCCTCACTTTCAGAGTGCTACAGTTAATTTTGTGGTCATGTAAATCTCATTTGTAATAAGTTGTAACATAAAACAGTTAATTTTTTGATTATATAAATCTCACTTGCATTCTAATTACAGTCCATTTTTATTTTCTTAATTAATTTTTATTTTAATATTATTTTACGGTCAACTTTGTGGTCAACTTTTCTACTTCCACTTTCACATTACCATCCAAACACCGAAAAAAACAAAACATTTTTCAAACCACACTTCCCAACAACATCCAAATACCAGAAAACTTACTAGCTAATTCTCAAGTTCCAAATGGAATTATGACCACTTCCTCACTTCCACCCTTAACCAAATAGGCCCTTAAACAACGCTTTCACCGGCCATCTTATTTTATTCTATTTTATATTATCTTTTTCAAAGAGGCCTTTTCGGCCAAAAAAAACTCTCATTAAAAAAAAAAAGGAAATAAACTACTTTTCATACCATTTTGATAAATTATGAGACACTCAAACTATTAAATGTTAAAACGTGGGTAATTATATCTTCCACAAAAAGACAAAAGAATCATTAGGTCAATAGAAAATCCTATCATATCAAGGATAATTTGAGGAACAATCCCAATACTGATCATTCCTCATTAACTAAGATTAGCTTAATTGATCACCCTTGTTCTTCTTCTTTTTTAATTGAGATTAATTAATTAATTTGATGAGAAAAAGGGTTTGTTGACAGATGAGTAGATTTCACTTTTGCCTCGTGCTCTTCCTCCATCGATAGAGTGGCTTTAAAGACCAGCAATTAGAAAGAAAAAAAAGACACCAAACTTATCGATCCCTTTGCTTCTGTTTTTATTTGTTTTGTTTGATTTGCTTCTTCTTTTAAAAAAACTAAACTAACGTTTGTTTTGGTGGCTGCCATTGAAAGCTGAACTCGTCTGTAGTTGTACTTGCTTCTTCCTCTTGCAGAGGAAATGTGCCACGTGGAATAGTCCTTGAGAAACAAGAAATACCTATTATATATAAATCTTAATAATATCTCTAAGCAATATGGATTCGTTGTTAGATGTTTTTTGATGGTTCTGTTTGTTTGGCTGTAACGTGCTGTAACACAACTACGTGCGCTGGCCAGAAATTTTTTTTAATTTGTGAGCATAAGAGACTCTCCCAGTTCTCAAATGAGAAAATTTTGTACGCACATTAGAATTGTATTTGCACGCTCATAGTATATACAATTGCCTTACTTTTACTGACATTTTAATAAAATAAGTCTACAGCCAAATATTTCGACACAGATTCATGTCCTCCTTCACGCTATAAATAAAGAGAAAAAAATGAGGCCGGAGACTATTTTGTCAAAGATTCGTATCTAAGTTCAATGACATTGCATCCTTTGATCTGTATATGACTTTATTGCCTCCACAGGTGGAGAGGAGGTCCTCATGTTTGACTGGTTGTGGCCAAGAAGGGATTTAAAGCTCTAGTGACACGTAAGTAACAGTCTCCTCTGATTCTAAGTTGTAGTTTTCGTTTCATCTCCTCTGGATCTAATTCTCGAGAGTACTTTCAAAGAGTACTAGTTCAGACTTGAAAATATACAACCCACATTTCACGGCAGTTAAAGTGTAACCGTCGTGATAAGTTCGAGGCATTTGAAAACTCGCAATTTGATTCAGACTTTTCATGGCATCAGAAAACTGACGTAAAATGTCTAAAACCTTTCACGTCACTGGCATAGACGATGATTTTTAAACCGCCATCGTTTTTCTTTAACAACCGTTTTAAACGGCCGTCGAACCTCATCTTAATTGTCCCGATCTAAGTTAATAAAACTAGACGTTGCGCGCTTGTTATGATTGAATGTGTCAGTATAAAAGATCATCGAGCACTCAAGAGATTGTAAGGACACATTTTATCTTTTTCGGGGTGAGCAAATACCATCAATTTTAAGTGGGATCTATCATGTTTGTGATTACTCAAAATATCCTTTTCCACTAAAGTTTTTTCTTTCTTTTATAAATACTAGCGAGAAAGCCGCGCAATTGGGCGGCAAAAATCATATAGAAAAGAAAACTGTAGAAGTAAAATATTAGGTTAAATTTCTCTAAACTATTGTAAACTATTATTGTTTTTCAAAAAAAAAAAATTTAAACTATCAAAATAACAAAATAATACCACAAATTATTTTTAGAGGTTCTAAAAAAATCCCCAAAAAAGTTAGAAATAGCTCTTCGTATAGAGCAATCTCATACATGTTACAAATTTTCAAGAAAAAATTCATTAGGGACATAAAAAAAATACACAAAGATAGTTGAAAATCTATAATGATTTTTGATCCCGCTAATGATTTTTCTTTGAAAATTTGTAACCTGTGTGGGATTGCTCTATATGAGGAGTTATTTCTAACTTTTTTTGAGAATTCTTTTGAGAAACTATAAGAATAGTTTTTGGTATTATTTTGAGATTTTGATAGTTTAGGATTTTTTTTGAGAAAAACAGTGATAGTTTATGGTAGTTTTGGACAAATCAGCCAAAAAAATATATAACACAAATAATTATCTCTTATCATTTATACCAGCCATTAGATTTTATTAAAAATTTTAATTCTCAGTTTTGGTAAGTTAAAAAAAAAGAACCATAAATTATTAATGAAGGATCTGTGGTTATTCTGCTTAACAAGAATCAATCTGACAACTAATCAAGATCACTGAGATATCAACAATCTAATTGGCCAGGTCGGCAAATATCAGGTGGGAGGTTTTCCGTTCAATAGAACGTTCCTTAATTTAAGAACCACCTTTCAATTTCCTTCCTTGGTTAAAGCACCAATTAGACAGAATCTAAGTCAGTCTCGATATACTGTAAAGTATATCCCCTGTATAAAGGACTTAATCCACTTATACAGTATTTAGAGTGAGGTACGCTTAAAGCGAATCTCCTTAAGACAATTACGTCCCCCGCATCGGTGCTAACGGGATAATGGACGCTGGTCTCCCAAGATACAACACTCTTTCACGGTATTTGGATAGCACTACCAAATCACCGTACGGTCGAACCTTAGTCAACCAGTACCTTCACAGGATCTTTAAAGCAGCGGTACAAGGACAAATTTCAAACGAATATTTGCCTTTACTCTCTGGAGGAGCACCTACTGTTGAGGACGAAGGAAGGTAGAAGAATATCTTTCTTCAGAAGTACCAGATTCAGACAACAATTCTTATAAAAGAATTTGTTGAATTTTCTGATTCCTCTTTTAGAAAATTTTTTGCAGAATCTCCTTTGGAAGTTGCTTCGGATTCCCACTTCTCGCTGGAAACCGCTTTCCTACTTCACGCTGGAAGCACAGTTTAGAACGCCGAAAATCACTTCGCGCAGATCAGAACTTAGATAATAGAGAGAGAGTTGGAATTTTGTGTGTCTGAGAATGAAAATCTGGAGCGCTATTTATAGCGCTCCGGGAGGGCATTCTCGTCCGCCAAAAGTCAACAGTTGCGACGGTTCGGATAGAACCGTCGCAACCGTTCAACTGTCCAACCGCCCAACTGCACGGACGGTTTTCCGACAGCCGTTGGCGGGCGGTTCGGATCCGTTCGCAGACACCCGTTGGCGGGTGGGCTGGAGCGGATCGGGTAGCGGAGCGGATCGGGTTTGGTTCGGGTAGCGGAGTAACCCATACCCGCGACACCCGGTTCAAAAAGAACCAGGCCAGGTAGGGAACCCAAACCCAAACCCACGCGCGCGCGCACGCATGTGCGAGCATAATTCCCTCCTTTTCGCGCGCGAAAACTCCAAGTACCCAAATGGCAAGCCCTTTGTTTTCAATTTTTTCTATATATACACCACAAACTTCCATCCCACGGCCAATGTGGGACTAAATGCTTTTAGCTACCTTTAGTCCTGTTTTGGCCTATCTTTGGACTTGAATATCTCATTCATTCGAAGTCGGAATTGAACATGTGAATATACCACGTTCATCCTCAATGGAAGGAGAACACACTCCAACCATCATCCAGTTGATTTGATCAACGGATCTCGCCATAATTCAGCTCGAAGATTCATACTTTTATTCTTCAATTCCAACAGGATCATAAGAGTAAAATAATAAAACTTTAATTATTATTATTTAGTATTAGAAGATCCCCTTATTTTAACAATATTTTAGAATCTCGTACAATATTATACAATTATCATTTATTAATAATGTATTTTTTTTCTCTATATTCTCTTCTTCTTTTTAATAAAAGTGAGCAAAACTCTTGTTGCTTTAACTTTCTTCGTATAATTAATCATCTAACTATTTCATGCTAGCTTTGTAAATATAGAATTACTTATTTTACAAAGTTAGTATGTTTAGCGTTCAATAACTCTTCATAACCATTTTCTTGGTCTTGGAAGCTTAATAAAATAGATTTTGAAAGTTTTAACATACACGTTATAACAACTTTTGAAATGCTCTCACATTTTGCTCAAGTGTTAGGGGGAGATTGGGTAGTGGGTGGTCCGAAGTGGGAAACTTGCATAATACTTCTCCAAACTCAAGAAGAAGTGAGGTTTACTTTAACCTTCGACTTATTCTTATTTTTAGATATTTTTGTCGAGGCAATTATGCCCACAAAGTATTAATTACCCGAGCCACTTCTCAGAACTGCCTATGTTGCGCGCGCCTTAGCAACAACCTAATTGAGAAACTCCAAACAACAGAGAGAGATGCAGCAGAGAAGTACCCAAAGAATAAGAACAATTAACAAGAGAGAAGCCAAAACTATATTAACGAAGTTCGACAATTTGCCTACGTCCTAGGGGCAAGAGAGAGATTTTATTGATTCAACATTCAAGTACAAGTTTTTCCTTGCATACAATTTATGAGGGCTCTACCACTTATTTAAAACCAGAGAGTCTCAGAGTTTTAGGAAATCACAATTGGATTCGACTCCAGATCAGAAACGAAGTCCGAATTCGAACAGGAGAATAGATTCACTTATTGGCCGACCGGACCGGTCCTTCGGTCGACTGGTCAGTCGACCGAGCTCAACAGAAACCAATGAGTGCCAGTCGGTCGAACGCTTCAGTCGACCGTACTCCCTGCCACGATCGACCAGGTGATAGACCGGGCTGCGTCTGTGCACGTTGTGCAGGCTGGTCGACCAGGTGATCGGATTGCCCCTGTCCTGGCCTGCTGCGAGCAGCGTTATCGCTTCCTCTGAATTTCGATCTTTGTGCTATCTCTTTCAATGAGTTTAAAAAACTCTCCCGATGTATTTTATCTCCTCTTATCTTCTCTCTCCCTACAATTCCTCACCTCGTTAAAGATTTTACAAATCTAAGCCGAACTCCAATGAACATCTGGCGAAATCAATGCACGATCTCGGCGAAATCGACACGATCTCGGCTTGAGCGCTCCGAACGAAATAGACACACGATCTCGACAAAATTGACACAGGATCTCGACCTGGCCAAATGGACGAAACCGATTCCAAAACGAATCACCAGCACACACTTACAATTGATTACAAATGATCACACGGATCCAAATTAAGTTTGTCGTCCCCTTAGGCAACTCTCTCTAAACTTCAGTATCAATTGTAAAGATTCCAAATTTCAGCTCAGCTATCCAAATGAAATGCACCATACATGCCTTCCTAACACTTCACTGAAGAGAATCAACACCACATGAGCCGACCAACGAACGTGTCTATAACTTAGCAATTGAATAGAACACAATTTCAAATGACCTACACCATTCCAAATGACCTCAAGAAGAACCCAACACGAGCCAACACTGACTCTAACTGACAGGCACTCCAATCCAACTATCTTCAAGACAATCCAACTAAATCTGAGTTGAGCACACCAAATACCAATATCGGCTCAACAAACTAGATGCATAACCCATTTATGCATGCTTAATAATCTTCTCACCGAAAGATCAAATGTTCATCGAGATCACAACACTTCACTTCTACGTGAAGTCTAACTTTTCATCTCCATGTGAAGTCCAAATCAGCTTCCGCTGCCAATTAAAGGGAGCCCAAATACACCAAATAGCTTCATATGGGTTGCATCACTAAAATGTGGCTGTGCCTACGTGTTTTGCTCAAGGGATTAAGCCAATTGTAGTTCTTTAAACGAGCTCTACTGATCTCAATCATCTGTAACTAAATCTTCAGAAGCGAATCGAACTGGCTGAGTCATATGAATCTCCTTTCCAATACCATCATGGAGAACAATGACCTTCAATTTGAGCTTATCACGCTCACTAATTTTAGATTCATGCTTTTTCAACCACTTTCGTGGTTTTATCTTGGTTCTAATAGCTGCAAACAATCTGACATTTTCAATGTCTTCAACCTGTTCAGTATCAAAACTGGTTACATGATCTCTACCCGGTGTCACATTCGATGAAGTCCTAAATGATACTGAACCAACTAGAGGTGGTGGAGTAGCATCAATCTCTAGCCCCTGCGATTCATCTTGGTCTTCGTCTTTTTCACCCGCTAAGAGACGGTAGACTTCAACAATGAAGTCTCATCAAATGTGACATGCTTACTCTGCACAATCTTCGTGTTTCCGGGGTCCCATAACTTGTAACCTTTCATATTTCTATTGACGCCCAAAAACACTAACTTCTTTGCTCGCTGATTTACCTTGTCATCTTTGACACTAAAGTAGGCTAGACTTCTAAATATCCGCAGCAAACCATAACCTGAGTAACTCCACCTTACCAAATCTCCAACAGAGTTTTACATCCTATCACAGTTGATGACAGTCCATTTATGAGATGGCTAAGCATATACAATCGCCTCAATCTAAAATGATTTGTCTAATCTCGCATTAGACAACAAACACCGAGCCTTCTCCAGCAAGAAATGGTTGATTTTCTTAGCCAACTCATGTATTCTATCTGTGAATTGTGCACCAATACCATTGTTCTGGTCAAATTGTAAGAATTGGTTCTTATATCTTTCAATATTATCAATTGAAGCTCATTAATCTCCCGACCAGTCTACTTCTCCATCATATCCTTCCATTCCACCAACATGCCTAGGGCTTCAAATCTTTGTCTCATGGGATATATCCAATAATACCTAAATATATTATTAATAAAAGAGACAATGTACCGATGATCTCCAAGCGATGCAGTCTTGGCATGTCTCCAAATACTTACGTGAACATAATCAAGAAGACCTTCCGAGCGGTGAGTAGTGGTGTCGAATTTCACTTTCGTCTTCTTGTCTATAATGCCGTGTCTACCTAATTTCATGTTGCAGGTAGATGCATCTTTCAATGATCCCTTCTTTACTGGAGCTTTAAAGACTTTTCACCTGTCTGTCTGAGCCTCATATGTCAAACCTGTATGCAATCACCATCTAAAAGAAATAGAAGTCGTCACTCGCTCTGTAACCGTACTACCCATCAAGTAGTATAGGTTATTGCGTCGGACGCCCTTATCACTATCATTGAGCCTCTAGTTATCTTGAGAACACCATCTCTAACAGATATCTCAAGACCAAATATTTTTAAAGCACCAACTGAGATAATATTTCTCTTAAGTTGATATACATACCTCACTTTCTTCAATTCCCGTAACATCCCATCGAACATGTTGATCTAGATTGTACCTATGTCTTCCATGTTACATGAGAGATCATCACTATAATAACAGAGCATCCATCTATCTTCTCAAAACTAAAAAAATTAATCCCTATTTGGGCACACATTTTAGATAGCTCTAGTGTATAACAACCACTCAGAATCTCTTGAGTAACCAACGATAGGAGTAATGACAGAGAAAGAAAATACCAATGAGTCTGAGTTCGATCCACCTGCCTGTGAAGTACTGGCGTGAGTACTAAACACCTGTGCGAGATTTGTCTCGGTCATTGACTCCTTCTTCTTACCTTTGGCTTTTGAACAATCAACCTTCCAATATCCTAACTCTTTGCAGAAGGCGCACTGATTCTTCTTCAGTTTTCTGAAATCTGGCCTGAACTTCGATCTCCCACGATCACCTTTGCCCTTTCTATTGGAACTCCTGTGTAACGCCCCAATTCCACGAATACGGGGACGTCACTGCGACGTATACACGTGGGTCAGAAAATGCCCCACACGTATATACGCTAAGCAAAAAGTACAACAAGAAACAGAGTACACGACAAAGCGTGGTATCCATACATATGCCAACTAAAAGTACACATACAAAGTTATACAAGATATGATAAAGTATTACACAATACATGTGTATTACATCACAACCAAGTCCAAAAGTAAAATATACAATATGTGTACAAAAGCTCACGAGGTGGATGAAGATCTCGCGAGTCAAAAGGAAGGATCTAGCACGAAGGGACTGGAACTATTCGGCCTGCTCACTAAAATAAGCTTGATCCTCCGTGGATGGCTCCACTTCGTTCCAAGCTTCGGGATCTGAATATGCAAATCCAAGGGGTCAAGACATGTTAACAATAAACAACTATAGCCAAGTGGCTAAGAGACATGAATAAGGAAGTTGGAACAGTACAAGGAATATGAATCGACAAGTAATGGATAGCATGAGGAGATACAGTCATAATGAAATAGATCTACAGTTAACGTCTTATTATTATTACTTGTCTTACTGTGATATCTAGCTATGTGACCCAGCGTCCCAGAGCACATAGATCCATATCCTAGAAAAGCAAGGTTGTTATTGGAAACCAGCGGTTTATCGACGAACTATGTTTACAGTGGGTCCCGTGCATGCCCGGGACCACGGTCCAGGGTGTTCCGTTGCTTGGTAACGGAACCAGCCGCAAGGCCTAACAGGAGGGACTTATGTATGCCCTTTGTCATGACAGTATTCAGGAAGAGGGAGCAAGCACTCCCCTCGGTCCCCTGGAGGCCCTCAGGTTAGACCGGAATATGATTGTACAATATACCTAATGCCACTGTAAACACGAACACATATCGATATCCGTATGTTTCCCCCCGACCCATATGTAAGTTGGTCCATTTTATACGAAAGTCAAGTGTATCATGCTTGGTTCAAGTGATGGCATGATAAGTGGTGATACTCATATTTTAACAAGTTATGAAGCGATGATATGTAATAACAAGTCATGAAGTAATATGAGGTAATGTCCATCAAGTAACATGTCATGTAGTACCAGTTATGAAGCATGAACAGGAATAATATGTCACACATGTATCAAAGGTAAAATTCAAATTCAGATAGGAAATCAACTAAGTCAGACATTCAGAATTAGTCGACTAGGTGGAAGGATTAGTCGACTAATGGGGGTCTTAAGTCGACTGACAGATACTCCAAGTCGACTAAAACTGACATACAGAAAGTTGGGTTTCTGTTACAGGGGATGTTAGTCGACTAGGGTCAAGGGTGTAGTCGACTAAGGGTCTCTAGTCGACTGGTAATTAGGCTAAGTCGACTAAAACTGTGTTTCCAGAAAAGGTTACGTTTCAGAACAGATGGGTTAGTCGACTAATACCTAGGTCAAGTCGACTAATCCTGGGGGAAACAGAGTACAAACAGAATTTCTGATGGTTGTGTTTGATGGTCTAAAAACATGATTTTGATGACATATGTATACAAGATATGAAGATACAAGTATAGTAGGGATTGATCAAGTCTTGGTGAGTAAAGATACTCACTTGGATTGGTTTAATTGAAGCTTTAACGAGTTCTGAAGAGTTCGTAGTCGACGATATCACCAACTTGATCCTTGGTGATATTGCGGACGATCCCAATCCAAGGAAGTGGTGGTTGCTTGAGGTGAAGAAGATGAAGACCTTGGTGTTTTGGAGTTAGGGTTTGAGTTGAGATGAAGGAGGATTTTGGGTGAAGGCTATCTCTTGGTGGAAGGAAGTAAAAAAAAGAAAAGAAGTGTAAAGGGAATGTTTATATAGGATTGGGATTTTGTAAAGGAGATGCAAATGATGCAAATGAGAGGGGGTTTATTGCAAATAGGAGGGAGGATGAGTGTCCCTCTTCTTGGCCACTTGGCCGGCCATGGGAGAGAGAGAGAGAGAGATGCATTAAATGAGGAAGTAGGTGGGAGTGAGTGGAGGTGAAATTTTGGAAAAAGAATTGGAATTTTGGAAATGGAAAAATTTGTGGTTGTGGAGGAAGGAAGGAAATTAAGAAAAAGGAAAAAGGAAAGGAAATTAAAAATGAAAATATTCTCTCTTGGGTTAAAAATGAAAAGACAAATTCCCGGGTTTAAGTCGAGGATGCGGAAAACGTTTCGGAAAATACCGAAATCGTTCGAAATTCAAGTATCTCGGAACGACTCGCAAAATTTACTAAAAATCAAGAATATTATTTTAAGACTCATGGTGAAATCCGTTTGAAGAAATAACTTATATTTTAAAACTAAAAATCCCGGAATCAGTTATCTACCGACTCCGTTGGAATTTTCATAAATTCATAAAATTCTCAGAAAAAGTATTTAGATAGAAAATATGATTCTAAGAAATAAAGTCTAAAGGACCTTCTAGAAATTCCTAACTGTTTGTGAATTAAAAATCCGAGAATCGATCAGCGGCACTGGTCGACACCGGTTTTGAAAATATTTAATTAAATTCAGGAAAATTCCAGAAAATCATAGAAAATATATAATATTGGAAAATGATTTTTAAAACTGAAATCGCTCAAATACAAGAAGTAAATCGAAAAATACGATCAAAAAATTGAATACGCAACTAAGTACGTATTCCAAGAACGGGGTATTACAATCCATCCACCTTACAAAATTTCGTCCTCGAAATTTCATAAAGTGGAAGGTGACGGTAAGGAAGGATAACAGGAAGTGAAAGGCAGCAATAAAGAAGGATGAGAAGAAAGAGCTTTACCAATCAAGATGTGAAGAGTTGCGGATAACGCTCACGGATAACATCCTCTCGTTCCCACGTGGCCTCTCCTGGTGCATGCCTGTTCCAAGACACCAACACTAATGGTATTGCCTTGTTCTTCAATGTCTTAACACTTCTGTCCAAAATGGCCATCGGTTGCTCTTGGTATGACAAATCCGGTTGTAGTTCCAGTTCGGAGTGATCCAGGATATGACTATCATCCTTCACATACTTCCTCAGCTGCGATACGTGGAATACATTGTGAACTCCGTCCAAAGATGGCGGTAACGCCAACCTGTAAGACACATCTCCCACTCGGTCCAAGATCTCGAATGGGCCGATATATCTCGGACTAAGCTTTCCACGAGTACCGAACCGGATTACTCCCTTTGTAGGTGATATCTTCAAAAACACATGATCTCCTGCCTGGAATTCCAATGGCCTTCTCAGTGTGTCTGCCCAACTCTTCTGCCGACTCTGTGCTGCCCTGAGGTGATCCCTGATAATCCTGACTTTATCTGTTGTCTGAATCAGGATTTCTGGCCCCAAAAGTGTCCTCTCACCGACTTCATCCCAACAGATCGGTGATCTACACTTTCTTCCATACAATGCTTCAAAGGGTGCCATCTTGATACTTGCCTGGTAGCTGTTATTATAAGAAAATTCCGCCAAGTGAAGATGATCTTCCCATGATCCCTGGAATTCAATCATGCAGGCCCGCAATATATCTTCAAGAATCTGGATAGTCCTCTCTGATTGTCCGTCTGTCTGAGGATGATATGAAGTACTGAACTTCAGACGAGTTCCCAGACTCTCTTGGAGACTTTCCCAGAAATGAGATCTAAATCTGGTGTCTCTGTCTGAAACAATACTAACTGGAACTCCATGTAGACGAACTATCTCCTTCATGTACTTGTCTGCCAAAACTTCTGTTGTCTGACCCACCCTGAATGGTATGAAGTGGGCTGACTTGGTGAGGCGATCAATGATTACCCACACGGCATTATTACCCTTAGGACTTCGAGGTAATGCCGTAACAAAATCCATAGTGATGTGCTCCCACTTCCATTCGGGTATCGGCAAAGGTTGAAGAAGTCCAGCTGATCTCTGATGCTCTATCTTTATCTGCTGGCACACCAAGCACTTGGCTACAAACTGAGCTATCTCCCTTTTCATAGCATTCCACCAAAACTGCTTCTTCAAGTCCTGATACATCTTGGTTCCCCCTGGGTGTATAGAATAAGCTGAACTGTGTGCCTCTGCTAGAACCTTCTGTCTAATTTCTCCTTGGGGAACACAAATCCTGCTACCATAATACAAAGCACCATCTGGATGAATACAGATATCAGTCCTCAATCCAGCCTCTACCTGAGCTCGGAATTTCTGCAATCTGGGATCTTCCTTTTGAGCTTCCTTGATCTCATCTATCAATGTTGACTGAATCTGCAAAGTCATGAACTGTCCTGCCTTATCACCTCCTTGTACCAACATCAAGTCCAATCTGATGATGTCTTGAATCAACTCCTTCTGCTGAGTAAGCTGGACAAGCACTCTATTCTCTGGCATCCTGCTCAGTGCATCTGGTACGGTATTGACCTTGCCCGGATGATATTGCAAGTCAATATCATAGTCCGCCATCAATTCAAGCCACCTCCTCTGCCTCATGTTCAACTCTTTCTGTGAGAAAATATACTTGAGGCTCTTGTGATCCGTGTAGATCAACACTTTATCTCCCAGAAGATAATGCCTCCAGATCTTCAATGCAAATATAACAGCTGCCAGCTCCAAGTCATGAGTTGGGTAATTCCGCTCATGAGTCTTCAGTTGCCTGGATGCATAAGCTATGACATGATCATGTTGCATAAGTACACACCCCAGGCCTTTTCCTGATGCATCACTGAATATGACCATCCCTCCTCTTCCTGAGGGAGTCTTCAAGATTGGAGCTGAAATGAGCCTCTGCTTCAATTGCTCAAAAGCTGCTGTACATTCCTCTGTCCATGTGTACCTTTCCCCTTTCCGAGTGAGCTGGGTTAACGGAGCTGCAATCCTAGAGAAATCTTGGACAAAGCGTCGGTAATATCCGGCTAGTCCCAGAAAACTCTTAATCTCAGTCACCGTCCTCAGAATTGGCCAATCTCTCACCGCCTGGACTTTGCTGGGGTCAACTGAAATTCCTTCTGCTGAAACTATGTGTCCAAGGAAGGCTATACTGTCCAGCCAAAAGTCACACTTGCTCCTCTTAGCATGAAGCTGCTCCTGCTGTAGAGTCTGCAATACAATCCTCAAGTGTTCTGCATGCTCCCTGTTGCTCTTTGAATAGATCAAGATGTCATCTATAAAAACCACTACAAACTGATCCAAATAGAGCGAAAACACTCTGTTCATCAAATCCATGAAAACTGAAGGGGCATTGGTGACTCCGAAGGGCATAACTAGAAACTCATAGTGGCCATAACGGGTCCTGAATGCCGTCTTCGAAATATCCTCCTTCCTCACCCTTAGCTGATGGTAACCCGACTGTAAATCTAGTTTAGAGAATACTCGGGCTCCATGAAGCTGATCAAACAAATCATCAATCCTTGGTAAGGGATACTTGTTCTTGATGGTAACTTTGTTCAATTCCCTATAATCAATACAAAGCCTCTTACCACCATCCTTCTTACTCGCCAATAGCACTGGAGCTCCCCATGGTGAAGTACTTGGCCGAATCAATCCCTTATCAGAGTATTCCTGCAGCTGCTTCTTTAGAATCTCTAACTCCGTAGGTGCCATCCTGTACGGAGCCTTGGATATAGGAGCTGTTCCAGGCACAGTATCAATAAAGAACTCAATCATCCTTTCAGGTGGCAGTCCTGAGATCTCAGCAAACACTCCTGGAAATTCATCCCACACCGGTACTCCCTTCTGAACCTCCGAAGTAGTCAACCGAGTCTTTCTCTTGGTAGACTTCACTTCCCCACTGAATTGGAACTCCGGTTGACGAGGGATCCTGAAAATAATCTTCTTCTCCCTACAGTCAATAACTGCATAATACTGACTGAGCCAGGTCATGCCTAAGATTACGTCGTACCCCTTGGTGTCTAGTACGAGCATATCTATGGCCAAGGTCTTATCACATAGTTCTACTGGACAGTCATCACAAACTCTAGAAGATATGACTACTCCATTCCCTGTACTAATCTCCCATTTGTGGTCTAAAGATTTAACAGGTATGGAATGCAATGCCACAAAATGATCTGAGATAAAACAATGGGAAGCACCGGAATCAAAGAGAGCGAGGACAGGTTTAGAATGAACTCTGATGGTACCTGTTATCACTTCCTCAGATGTCTCAGCCTCTGCTGCTGACAAATTATATGCTTGCCCCCTTCCACGCCCTGCTGCAGTCCTAGCTCCTCTCTGAACTGGGCGAATAGCTTGCTGTGAAGGAGGGGGAGGAGCTCTCCTCATCACTGGTCCCTGGTTCCTCTGTCCAAGTGGCCCTGGAAGTGATCTCTGTCCATATGGTCCCTGAAGTGCCGGTAGAGCTTGATTGGTAATCCCCATTCTCCTGTGTGGACAGGCTTCAATGGAATGGTCTCGGGAACCACACACCAAGCATAATCCATTTGCCCTTCGGCAATTCTGCTGAGAATGACCCGGTTTCTGGCAAAAGTTGCAGATAGGACCTGATTGAGCCATCTGGTAAGGAGCTGGTCTGAATGATTGCCTGGCCTGAACTTTAGCTGCTCTGTATGGGCCTCCTCTTCCCATTGGTGGAAACGGCCTCTTCATGGCCTGATTCCTCATCTGGTTCATTTGCTTCTTCTCTAGCCCACGCTCCACTTCCCGAGCTATGGTAAGGACTTCTGAATAGGTCTTCAGCTGCTGGGGCATCAAGAAAACTTGGATGTCCATCTGTAATCCCTGCTGGAATCTGCTTGCCCGCTTCTCCTCATCCGCTACCATGTACGGAGCAAAGCGGCTAAGCCTGAGAAACTCTGCTGCATACTCATCCACTGACTTGTTCCATTGCTGCAATCTGATGAACTGCTCCTCCATGTCTTTCTGAGCAGTAGCAGGGAAGAATCTGCTGTAGAAACTCTTGGAGAACGTGTCCCAGGTGACAGGCTTCTCCAGTCTGGCCTCCTCCGCTAGCCACCAAGTCCTAGCTATATCTTTTAACTGAATCTTGGCGACCTCAACTTGGTTCTCCTTTGGTACTCTGGCTGCATTCAGCAGATCTGATGTATCCGTCAGCCATTGCTCGGCATCCAGGGGTTTCTCTTCACCCGTGAATATGGCCGGTTGCAGCCGTCTGAAATCTGAAATATTCCCCGGCCTCTGTTCCTTAGGGGCTGCCAACTCCTGCCGAAGAAGTTCGGTCTGTTGCTGCTGGTTCTCCATCATGGTTTGAATGACCCTCAGAAGGTCCACATTCTCTCCCGTGGGTCCATTCGATGCTTGTCCGGAATGGTTTCGTCCCGTCCTTCTCTCCATACCGAATTGGGATAAGATAACTGGAATTGGAAAAATGGAAGGAGTTTAGGACACAAGGGAAGGAATCAAGAAGGGATCAAGAAGGACTAGATAACTTTGTACATTGTAGTTGGCAAAAGCAAATTACAGTAATTTGCTGCTTAATTGTACTATAGGTGTGAGAGCCTAGGCTCTGATACCAACCTGTAACGCCCCAATTCCACGAATACGGGGACGTCACTGCGACGTATACACGTAGGTCAGAAAATGCCCCACACGTATATACGCTAAGCAAAAAGTACAACAAGAAACAGAGTACACGACAAAGCGTGGTATCCATACATATGCCAACTAAAAGTACACATACAAAGTTATACAAGATATGATAAAGTATTACACAATACATGTGTATTACATCACAACCAAGTCCAAAAGTAAAATATACAATATGTGTACAAAAGCTCACGAGGTGGATGAAGATCTCGCGAGTCAAAGGAAGGATCTAGCACGAAGGGACTGGAACTATTCGGCCTGCTCACTAAAATAAGCTTGATCCTCCGTGGATGGCTCCACTTCGTTCCAAGCTTCGGGATCTGAATATGCAAATCCAAGGGGGTCAAGACATGTTAACAATAAACAACTATAGCCAAGTGGCTAAGAGACATGAATAAGGAAGTTGGAACAGTACAAGGAATATGAATCGACAAGTAATGGATAGCATGAGGAGATACAGTCATAATGAAATAGATCTACAGTTAACGTCTTATTATTATTACTTGTCTTACTGTGATATCTAGCTATGTGACCCAGCGTCCCAGAGCACATAGATCCATATCCTAGAAAAGCAAGGTTGTTATTGGAAACCAGCGGTTTATCGACGAACTATGTTTACAGTGGGTCCCGTGCATGCCCGGGACCACGGTCCAGGGTGTTCCGTTGCTTGGTAACGGAACCAGCCGCAAGGCCTAACAGGAGGGACTTATGTATGCCCTTTGTCATGACAGTATTCAGGAAGAGGGAGCAAGCACTCCCCTCGGTCCCCTGGAGGCCCTCAGGTTAGACCGGAATATGATTGTACAATATACCTAATGCCACTGTAAACACGAACACATATCGATATCCGTATGTTTCCCCCCGACCCATATGTAAGTTGGTCCATTTTATACGAAAGTCAAGTGTATCATGCTTGGTTCAAGTGATGGCATGATAAGTGGTGATACTCATATTTTAACAAGTTATGAAGCGATGATATGTAATAACAAGTCATGAAGTAATATGAGGTAATGTCCATCAAGTAACATGTCATGTAGTACCAGTTATGAAGCATGAACAGGAATAATATGTCACACATGTATCAAAGGTAAAATTCAAATTCAGATAGGAAATCAACTAAGTCAGACATTCAGAATTAGTCGACTAGGTGGAAGGATTAGTCGACTAATGGGGGTCTTAAGTCGACTGACAGATACTCCAAGTCGACTAAAACTGACATACAGAAAGTTGGGTTTCTGTTACAGGGATGTTAGTCGACTAGGGTCAAGGGTGTAGTCGACTAAGGGTCTCTAGTCGACTGGTAATTAGGCTAAGTCGACTAAAACTGTGTTTCCAGAAAAGGTTACGTTTCAGAACAGATGGGTTAGTCGACTAATACCTAGGTCAAGTCGACTAATCCTGGGGGAAACAGAGTACAAACAGAATTTCTGATGGTTGTGTTTGATGGTCTAAAAACATGATTTTGATGACATATGTATACAAGATATGAAGATACAAGTATAGTAGGGATTGATCAAGTCTTGGTGAGTAAAGATACTCACTTGGATTGGTTTAATTGAAGCTTTAACGAGTTCCGAAGAGTTCGTAGTCGACGATATCACCAACTTGATCCTTGGTGATATTGCGGACGATCCCAATCCAAGGAAGTGGTGGTTGCTTGAGGTGAAGAAGATGAAGACCTTGGTGTTTTGGAGTTAGGGTTTGAGTTGAGATGAAGGAGGATTTTGGGTGAAGGCTATCTCTGGTGGAAGGAAGTAAAAAAAAGAAAAGAAGTGTAAAGGGAATGTTTATATAGGATTGGGATTTTGTAAAGGAGATGCAAATGATGCAAATGAGAGGGGGTTTATTGCAAATAGGAGGGAGGATGAGTGTCCCTCTTCTTGGCCACTTGGCCGGCCATGGGAGAGAGAGAGAGAGATGCATTAAATGAGGAAGTAGGTGGGAGTGAGTGGAGGTGAAATTTTGGAAAAGAATTGGAATTTTGGAAATGGAAAAATTTGTGGTTGTGGAGGAAGGAAGGAAATTAAGAAAAAGGAAAAAGGAAAGGAAATTAAAAATGAAAATATTCTCTTGGGTTAAAAATGAAAAGACAAATTCCCGGGTTTAAGTCGAGGATGCGGAAAACGTTTCGGAAAATACCGAAATCGTTCGAAATTCAAGTATCTCGGAACGACTCGCAAAATTTACTAAAAATCAAGAATATTATTTTAAGACTCATGGTGAAATCCGTTTGAAGAAATAACTTATATTTTTAAAACTAAAAATCCCGGAATCAGTTATCTACCGACTCCGTTGGAATTTTCATAAATTCATAAAATTCTCAGAAAAAGTATTTAGATAGAAAATATGATTCTAAGAAATAAAGTCTAAAGGACCTTCTAGAAATTCCTAACTGTTTGTGAATTAAAAATCCGAGAATCGATCAGCGGCACTGGTCGACACCGGTTTTGAAAATATTTAATTAAATTCAGGAAAATTCCAGAAAATCATAGAAAATATATAATATTGGAAAATGATTTTTAAAACTGAAATCGCTCAAATACAAGAAGTAAATCGAAAAATACGATCAAAAAATTGAATACGCAACTAAGTACGTATTCCAAGAACGGGGTATTACAATCCATCCACCTTACAAAAATTTCGTCCTCGAAATTTCATAAAGTGGAAGGTGACGGTAAGGAAGGATAACAGGAAGTGAAAGGCAGCAATAAAGAAGGATGAGAAGAAAGAGCTTTACCAATCAAGATGTGAAGAGTTGCGGATAACGCTCACGGATAACATCCTCTCGTTCCCACGTGGCCTCTCCTGGTGCATGCCTGTTCCAAGACACCAACACTAATGGTATTGCCTTGTTCTTCAATGTCTTAACACTTCTGTCCAAAATGGCCATCGGTTGCTCTTGGTATGACAAATCCGGTTGTAGTTCCAGTTCGGAGTGATCCAGGATATGACTATCATCCTTCACATACTTCCTCAGCTGCGATACGTGGAATACATTGTGAACTCCGTCCAAAGATGGCGGTAACGCCAACCTGTAAGACACATCTCCCACTCGGTCCAAGATCTCGAATGGGCCGATATATCTCGGACTAAGCTTTCCACGAGTACCGAACCGGATTACTCCCTTTGTAGGTGATATCTTCAAAAACACATGATCTCCTGCCTGGAATTCCAATGGCCTTCTCAGTGTGTCTGCCCAACTCTTCTGCCGACTCTGTGCTGCCCTGAGGTGATCCCTGATAATCCTGACTTTATCTGTTGTCTGAATCAGGATTTCTGGCCCCAAAAGTGTCCTCTCACCGACTTCATCCCAACAGATCGGTGATCTACACTTTCTTCCATACAATGCTTCAAAGGGTGCCATCTTGATACTTGCCTGGTAGCTGTTATTATAAGAAAATTCCGCCAAGTGAAGATGATCTTCCCATGATCCCTGGAATTCAATCATGCAGGCCCGCAATATATCTTCAAGAATCTGGATAGTCCTCTCTGATTGTCCGTCTGTCTGAGGATGATATGAAGTACTGAACTTCAGACGAGTTCCCAGACTCTCTTGGAGACTTTCCCAGAAATGAGATCTAAATCTGGTGTCTCTGTCTGAAACAATACTAACTGGAACTCCATGTAGACGAACTATCTCCTTCATGTACTTGTCTGCCAAAACTTCTGTTGTCTGACCCACCCTGAATGGTATGAAGTGGGCTGACTTGGTGAGGCGATCAATGATTACCCACACGGCATTATTACCCTTAGGACTTCGAGGTAATGCCGTAACAAAATCCATAGTGATGTGCTCCCACTTCCATTCGGGTATCGGCAAAGGTTGAAGAAGTCCAGCTGATCTCTGATGCTCTATCTTTATCTGCTGGCACACCAAGCACTTGGCTACAAACTGAGCTATCTCCCTTTTCATAGCATTCCACCAAAACTGCTTCTTCAAGTCCTGATACATCTTGGTTCCCCCTGGGTGTATAGAATAAGCTGAACTGTGTGCCTCTGCTAGAACCTTCTGTCTAATTTCTCCTTGGGGAACACAAATCCTGCTACCATAATACAAAGCACCATCTGGATGAATACAGATATCAGTCCTCAATCCAGCCTCTACCTGAGCTCGGAATTTCTGCAATCTGGGATCTTCCTTTTGAGCTTCCTTGATCTCATCTATCAATGTTGACTGAATCTGCAAAGTCATGAACTGTCCTGCCTTATCACCTCCTTGTACCAACATCAAGTCCAATCTGATGATGTCTTGAATCAACTCCTTCTGCTGAGTAAGCTGGACAAGCACTCTATTCTCTGGCATCCTGCTCAGTGCATCTGGTACGGTATTGACCTTGCCCGGATGATATTGCAAGTCAATATCATAGTCCGCCATCAATTCAAGCCACCTCCTCTGCCTCATGTTCAACTCTTTCTGTGAGAAAATATACTTGAGGCTCTTGTGATCCGTGTAGATCAACACTTTATCTCCCAGAAGATAATGCCTCCAGATCTTCAATGCAAATATAACAGCTGCCAGCTCCAAGTCATGAGTTGGGTAATTCCGCTCATGAGTCTTCAGTTGCCTGGATGCATAAGCTATGACATGATCATGTTGCATAAGTACACACCCCAGGCCTTTTCCTGATGCATCACTGAATATGACCATCCCTCCTCTTCCTGAGGGAGTCTTCAAGATTGGAGCTGAAATGAGCCTCTGCTTCAATTGCTCAAAAGCTGCTGTACATTCCTCTGTCCATGTGTACCTTTCCCCTTTCCGAGTGAGCTGGGTTAACGGAGCTGCAATCCTAGAGAAATCTTGGACAAAGCGTCGGTAATATCCGGCTAGTCCCAGAAAACTCTTAATCTCAGTCACCGTCCTCAGAATTGGCCAATCTCTCACCGCCTGGACTTTGCTGGGGTCAACTGAAATTCCTTCTGCTGAAACTATGTGTCCAAGGAAGGCTATACTGTCCAGCCAAAAGTCACACTTGCTCCTCTTAGCATGAAGCTGCTCCTGCTGTAGAGTCTGCAATACAATCCTCAAGTGTTCTGCATGCTCCCTGTTGCTCTTTGAATAGATCAAGATGTCATCTATAAAAACCACTACAAACTGATCCAAATAGAGCGAAAACACTCTGTTCATCAAATCCATGAAAACTGAAGGGGCATTGGTGACTCCGAAGGGCATAACTAGAAACTCATAGTGGCCATAACGGGTCCTGAATGCCGTCTTCGAAATATCCTCCTTCCTCACCCTTAGCTGATGGTAACCCGACTGTAAATCTAGTTTAGAGAATACTCGGGCTCCATGAAGCTGATCAAACAAATCATCAATCCTTGGTAAGGGATACTTGTTCTTGATGGTAACTTTGTTCAATTCCCTATAATCAATACAAAGCCTCTTATCACCATCCTTCTTACTCGCCAATAGCACTGGAGCTCCCCATGGTGAAGTACTTGGCCGAATCAATCCCTTATCAGAGTATTCCTGCAGCTGCTTCTTTAGAATCTCTAACTCCGTAGGTGCCATCCTGTACGGAGCCTTGGATATAGGAGCTGTTCCAGGCACAGTATCAATAGAGAACTCAATCATCCTTTCAGGTGGCAGTCCTGAGATCTCAGCAAACACTCCTGGAAATTCATCCCACACCGGTACTCCCTTCTGAACCTCCGAAGTAGTCAACCGAGTCTTTCTCTTGGTAGACTTCACTTCCCCACTGAATTGGAACTCCGGTTGACGAGGGATCCTGAAAATAATCTTCTTCTCCCTACAGTCAATAACTGCATAATACTGACTGAGCCAGGTCATGCCTAAGATTACGTCGTACCCCTTGGTGTCTAGTACGAGCATATCTATGGCCAAGGTCTTATCACATAGTTCTACTGGACAGTCATCACAAACTCTAGAAGATATGACTACTCCATTCCCTGTACTAATCTCCCATTTGTGGTCTAAAGATTTAACAGGTATGGAATGCAATGCCACAAAATGATCTGAGATAAAACAATGGGAAGCACCGGAATCAAAGAGAGCGAGGACAGGTTTAGAATGAACTCTGATGGTACCTGTTATCACTTCCTCAGATGTCTCAGCCTCTGCTGCTGACAAATTATATGCTTGCCCCCTTCCACGCCCTGCTGCAGTCCTAGCTCCTCTCTGAACTGGGCGAATAGCTTGCTGTGAAGGAGGGGGAGGAGCTCTCCTCATCACTGGTCCCTGGTTCCTCTGTCCAAGTGGCCCTGGAAGTGATCTCTGTCCATATGGTCCCTGAAGTGCCGGTAGAGCTTGATTGGTAATCCCCATTCTCCTGTGTGGACAGGCTTCAATGGAATGGTCTCGGGAACCACACACCAAGCATAATCCATTTGCCCTTCGGCAATTCTGCTGAGAATGACCCGGTTTCTGGCAAAAGTTGCAGATAGGACCTGATTGAGCCATCTGGTAAGGAGCTGGTCTGAATGATTGCCTGGCCTGAACTTTAGCTGCTCTGTATGGGCCTCCTCTTCCCATTGGTGGAAACGGCCTCTTCATGGCCTGATTCCTCATCTGGTTCATTTGCTTCTTCTCTAGCCCACGCTCCACTTCCCGAGCTATGGTAAGGACTTCTGAATAGGTCTTCAGCTGCTGGGGCATCAAGAAAACTTGGATGTCCATCTGTAATCCCTGCTGGAATCTGCTTGCCCGCTTCTCCTCATCCGCTACCATGTACGGAGCAAAGCGGCTAAGCCTGAGAAACTCTGCTGCATACTCATCCACTGACTTGTTCCATTGCTGCAATCTGATGAACTGCTCCTCCATGTCTTTCTGAGCAGTAGCAGGGAAGAATCTGCTGTAGAAACTCTTGGAGAACGTGTCCCAGGTGACAGGCTTCTCCAGTCTGGCCTCCTCCGCTAGCCACCAAGTCCTAGCTATATCTTTTAACTGAATCTTGGCGACCTCAACTTGGTTCTCCTTTGGTACTCTGGCTGCATTCAGCAGATCTGATGTATCCGTCAGCCATTGCTCGGCATCCAGGGGTTTCTCTTCACCCGTGAATATGGCCGGTTGCAGCCGTCTGAAATCTGAAATATTCCCCGGCCTCTGTTCCTTAGGGGCTGCCAACTCCTGCCGAAGAAGTTCGGTCTGTTGCTGCTGGTTCTCCATCATGGTTTGAATGACCCTCAGAAGGTCCACATTCTCTCCCGTGGGTCCATTCGATGCTTGTCCGGAATGGTTTCGTCCCGTCCTTCTCTCCATACCGAATTGGGATAAGATAACTGGAATTGGAAAAATGGAAGGAGTTTAGGACACAAGGGAAGGAATCAAGAAGGGATCAAGAAGGACTAGATAACTTTGTACATTGTAGTTGGCAAAAGCAAATTACAGTAATTTGCTGCTTAATTGTACTATAGGTATGAGAGCCTAGGCTCTGATACCAACCTGTAACGCCCCAATTCCACGAATACGGGGACGTCACTGCGACGTATACACGTAGGTCAGAAAATGCCCCACACGTATATACGCTAAGCAAAAAGTACAACAAGAAACAGAGTACACGACAAAGCGTGGTATCCATACATATGCCAACTAAAAGTACACATACAAAGTTATACAAGATATGATAAAGTATTACACAATACATGTGTATTACATCACAACCAAGTCCAAAAGTAAAATATACAATATGTGTACAAAAGCTCACGAGGTGGATGAAGATCTCGCGAGTCAAAAGGAAGGATCTAGCACGAAGGGACTGGAACTATTCGGCCTGCTCACTAAAATAAGCTTGATCCTCCGTGGATGGCTCCACTTCGTTCCAAGCTTCGGGATCTGAATATGCAAATCCAAGGGGGTCAAGACATGTTAACAATAAACAACTATAGCCAAGTGGCTAAGAGACATGAATAAGGAAGTTGGAACAGTACAAGGAATATGAATCGACAAGTAATGGATAGCATGAGGAGATACAGTCATAATGAAATAGATCTACAGTTAACGTCTTATTATTATTACTTGTCTTACTGTGATATCTAGCTATGTGACCCAGCGTCCCAGAGCACATAGATCCATATCCTAGAAAAGCAAGGTTGTTATTGGAAACCAGCGGTTTATCGACGAACTATGTTTACAGTGGGTCCCGTGCATGCCCGGGACCACGGTCCAGGGTGTTCCGTTGCTTGGTAACGGAACCAGCCGCAAGGCCTAACAGGAGGGACTTATGTATGCCCTTTGTCATGACAGTATTCAGGAAGAGGGAGCAAGCACTCCCCTCGGTCCCCTGGAGGCCCTCAGGTTAGACCGGAATATGATTGTACAATATACCTAATGCCACTGTAAACACGAACACATATCGATATCCGTATGTTTCCCCCCGACCCATATGTAAGTTGGTCCATTTTATACGAAAGTCAAGTGTATCATGCTTGGTTCAAGTGATGGCATGATAAGTGGTGATACTCATATTTTAACAAGTTATGAAGCGATGATATGTAATAACAAGTCATGAAGTAATATGAGGTAATGTCCATCAAGTAACATGTCATGTAGTACCAGTTATGAAGCATGAACAGGAATAATATGTCACACATGTATCAAAGGTAAAATCCAAATTCAGATAGGAAATCAACTAAGTCAGACATTCAGAATTAGTCGACTAGGTGGAAGGATTAGTCGACTAATGGGGGTCTTAAGTCGACTGACAGATACTCCAAGTCGACTAAAACTGACATACAGAAAGTTGGGTTTCTGTTACAGGGGATGTTAGTCGACTAGGGTCAAGGGTGTAGTCGACTAAGGGTCTCTAGTCGACTGGTAATTAGGCTAAGTCGACTAAAACTGTGTTTCCAGAAAAGGTTACGTTTCAGAACAGATGGGTTAGTCGACTAATACCTAGGTCAAGTCGACTAATCCTGGGGAAACAGAGTACAAACAGAATTTCTGATGGTTGTGTTTGATGGTCTAAAAACATGATTTTGATGACATATGTATACAAGATATGAAGATACAAGTATAGTAGGGATTGATCAAGTCTTGGTGAGTAAAGATACTCACTTGGATTGGTTTAATTGAAGCTTTAACGAGTTCCGAAGAGTTCGTAGTCGACGATATCACCAACTTGATCCTTGGTGATATTGCGGACGATCCCAATCCAAGGAAGTGGTGGTTGCTTGAGGTGAAGAAGATGAAGACCTTGGTGTTTTGGAGTTAGGGTTTGAGTTGAGATGAAGGAGAATTTTGGGTGAAGGCTATCTCTTGGTGGAAGGAAGTAAAAAAGGGAAAAGAAGTGTAAAGGGAATGTTTATATTGGATTGGGATTTTGTAAAGGAGATGCAAATGATGCAAATGAGAGGGGGTTTATTGCAAATAGGAGGGAGGATGAGTGTCCCTCTTCTTGGCCACTTGGCCGGCCATGGAGAGAGAGAGAGATGCATTAAATGAGGAAGTAGGTGGAGTGAGTGGAGGTGAAATTTTGGAAAAAGAATTGGAATTTTGGAAATGGAAAAATTTGTGGTTGTGGAGGAAGGAAGGAAATTAAGAAAAAGGAAAAGGAAAGGAAATTAAAATGAAAATATTCTCTCTTGGGTTAAAAATGAAAAGACAAATTCCCGGGTTTAAGTCGAGGATGCGGAAAACGTTTCGGAAAATACCGAAATCGTTCGAAATTCAAGTATCTCGGAACGACTCGCAAAATTTACTAAAAATCAAGAATATTATTTTAAGACTCATGGTGAAATCCGTTTGAAGAAATAACTTATAGTTTTAAAACTAAAAATCCCGGAATCAGTTATCTACCGACTCCGTTGGAATTTTCATAAATTCATAAAATTCTCAGAAAAAGTATTTAGATAGAAAATATGATTCTAAGAAATAAAGTCTAAAGGACCTTCTAGAAATTCCTAACTGTTTGTGAATTAAAAATCCGAGAATCGATCAGCGGCACTGGTCGACACCGGTTTTGAAAATATTTAATTAAATTCAGGAAAATTCCAGAAAATCATAGAAATATATAATATTGGAAAATGATTTTTAAAACTGAAATCGGTTAAATACAAGAAGTAAATCGAAAAATACGATCGAAAAATTGAATACGCAACTAAGTACGTATTCCAGGAACGGGGTATTACATCCTGCCTCTTACCGCTAATGCTTCTGCTGATGTACCCCCAGAAAAGACAGTTTGTCCTGCCTCCTTACTTTATAATTTACAAGAGCAGCCGACACCTCACTATAGTTAAGTGTTTGTCTACCATTGATCAAAGTTAGATTAAAAGGTCTCATACTCTTCGTCAGGAAGAGAATTCAACAGAATCTTCGCCTTATCTTCTTCATCGATCTTGACATCTACATTAACTAAGTTTGTAAGAAGCTTGGTGTAGTTGTTCATGTGTTCATCAATGGAGAGTTCTCTCTTCATCTGAAAACGATAAAACCTCCTCTTCAACTGCAAACGCGACTCGATGCTTTTTATTAGATACTTCTTCTCCAGGATATCTCACAACTGCCTTGCAGATGTTTCATGTAACATATGATACGTGATGTCTTGTGTCAAACAGACCTTATCAAACTACATGCCGTTTGATTCATCTTGTTCCAATCTTCTTCAGAAGTAGAATTGCATTTTTTCTCTAACCGTGAAGTGTCTTCAAAGTTTGATGTTGTCAATGCATCCATCACCTCACATCTCCACGTCCCGAAGTTGTTCTTGTCGTCAAACTTCACTACATCAATCTTCAATGAATATGAGTTCATGGATTTCACCGTAGATGTACTATGTCTAACCATCTTCTCAATAGATCCCTCAAACGTCAAAGTAATGCGGAAACAAACAGAGTTAGATCAAAAACTAGATAAAAATAGGATCTTTACCTCAAGTAAAATCCTAGGAGAGTTCTGAAACGATCTACTCCACCAAATTTGATTCCTTGAGCAATCTAAATACTGTTTTGAGATTGACACACGATCCCACAAATAGTCCCAATGCTGCTCCGAGATCGACACACAATTCCACCAAATAACAACCAATGCTCTTGGAATCGACACACGATCCCACAAAGAACCTGAGATGCTCTGATACCACTTGTTACGTGCATTGGCAACAACCCAATTGAGAAACCCTAAGTAACAGAGAGAGATGGAGTAGAGAAGTACCCAAAGGATAAGAACAATAAATAAGAGAGAAAGTCAACACAATATTTAACGAGATTCGATAATTTGCCTACGTCCTCTGGGCAAGGGAGAGAGAGATTTTATTGATTCAACAATCAAGTACAAGTTTTTTCTTGCATACAATTCATGAGGGCTCTACCCCTATATTTATAGTCAGAGAGTCCCATGATTTTAGTTAACCACAATTAGATTCGTCTCCAAATCAGAAACGAAGTCCGAATCTGAACTGGAGAACAGATTCGCCTGTCGGTCGACCGGTCCGGTTGACCGACCCTGTCCTTCAGTCGACCGAGGCCAATAGAAACCCAATGAGTGCTAGTCGGTCGACTGTTCTCCTTACGACAGTCGACCGCGCTGTGCCTGTGCACTTTGTGCACGTCGGTCGACCGGGCGGTCGGCCGGCCCCTATCCTGTCCTGCTGCGAACATCATTCTCGCTTCCTCTGAACTCCGATCTCTGCGCTATCTCATCCAATGAGTTTAAAAAACTCTCCCGATGTATTTTATCTCCTCTTATCTCCTCTCTCCCTATAGCCTACGCAAAAATGCACGATTCCAGTCTCCCAACCTTCTCACACCGAGCCCCTCCTCCTTAGGTACATACACTCGTCCAATTAATCGAGAGGAAAAAGTTAAATATTAAAAAAATTAGAAGTTGAATTATGCTAATAAAAATATATGTATGTCTCATTTTCTATACTGGCTTGACTATTAGGTCTTCATAAAAGTTTACTCTTTTTATTTAAAACCAAAAAGAATGATTATTTTTTCTCTAATCGTTTAAGAGATTTATTTGTAAAGGAGGTTAGAGTTGTGAGGGACATGTGACTATTGATCCAATAGAAACATATAGAGAATGAGTAAATCAAGGCCATGTTGCCAGCGACAGATATAGCTAAAGTTGAATACAATTTTCTTATACTAAATTAAAAAAAGAACCCTATACATATTTATTTTAAGCAAATCAAGTAAAAAGATTTCTTTATGCTAAACTTAAAGAGTCATTATCATATGAAATAATTAAAATAAGTATCGAATACTGTCTTCTCCAATAACACCATAATATTCACATTCAGTTTTTCTTCATTATCATTATTGCAAAAGTATATTCTTTTCTTTGAAAATCTCTCTCTTTTGAATCTTAAGATTTTTCCCGACTCCAATTTCTTCCTTCCGGAGTAATCTGAATTTGTCGATATTTGGACAGGTGTTCTTCAGGAAAAGCGACGCGGGAGCGAGAAGAATTCATCCGTGATTTCTATTATCCTCATGGGTAGGATGTAATATCCATATTCAATAATACTTGATTTAATATTAAATAATTATTATTGTTGTTATTAGGTCTATAACTTATAATCATTATTGATTATTGTTATTATTATTCCGTTTTCTCTCTCTTTTTCCTTCTTATTTTATTTAAGCCCAGACAGTTGTCCTTTTTCTTTTTTCTTTTTCCTTCTCATTTCATTTCGGCGTGAGCTCAAAGCCAAGGTCAAGCAAACATGTAATCTTGGGAATCAAACCCGGGTTCCCGGCCCTTGAACTAAGAAGGTTAATCGTTGTGTCGCATTGGCCTGCAGTTAATGAAGCCATCAATTTTTATTTAAACCCTTCATAAGTTGAAAAAAAATCAAACGGCCTCTCAACTCCGTTTAAACTGCGGGTATAATTATCCAGAACAATGAAAAATTCACCCAAAACTATTGGCCTTTCCTCTTTAGATACAAGGGCTCTTGATGCCCCGTGCAATTAAAACTACTCTTTTGGTGCTCCCATGCAATTAAACACTACTCTTTTCTCTCAAGTTAATATAACAAAGATGTGAAAGCGTCTCCCCCTTTTTAGCAACTTAACGTGTACATATCAAGAGAAATTAATCCCTTTGTTTCCCGCATCAAATCCTTTCTACCCTTTTAAGTACCCTTCAAAGAAACAAATTAACAATTTCACCATAAAAACATTACTTAGATCTTGTTTGGCGGCTAGAAGTAGTTCAAGAGTTATGCTAACTCACACCAACTCTCGTCAAACGCATACAATCATAATTCTTAAAATCCATGACTCTAACTGCTCAACTATTGATGCCAAACACAACCTTAGAACTCAATAAAGATGAAGAATAATTTTCAAGGAACACCAAGTGTAGACAGAACGACCACCGAAAGCATTGTGGGTATCTTTCGCTGCTGATGGACAAACCAAAAAAGAGAAGGAAGAGAGAAGAATCCAAGGTAAAGCTACTTATAATTGACAAGGGAGCAAAAATAGTGGTGTTATCGCTTCCTCTTTACATAGAGACGTCAAAAGATCACCTAATTGTCTCCTCGCTCAAATTAATTCCATTTACAGAGAAGGTGGAAGACAAAGCTAATCTCACATAAAGGCCAATTCGTAATTAGTGGGCTGATTGACTTTTAGAATCACCCACCAGTCTTTTCAATTAGAGTCACCCATGGCGCTGGAGTTGTTTAGTCGAGTGATTAGAATAAGATTAATGCGTTAATTAATGAGGGGAGAAAATGTGAACGTTTTTGAAAGGGATGGGAGTGGAATTAGACCGCGGGGAAAGCGACCCCCGCGTACCGACAGCTGACAGCTGTCGGTTTCTGGTGGTTGCCGCTTGACGCGTCACTGTCCCGCCCACCTACCGGTCCACCAACTGAACCCGGTTTAAAAGAGTGGCAGACCCGGTTCATCAGTCGGTTCTATACACACTTTTTTTCTCTTGTGAAAAATTATAATACAAAACTTTTCTCACATTAAAAAATAATATAGATTTAATTATATAATACGTCTGAATGAAAGAAATTTTAAATTTATTAATGCGAAAATGTTGTAAAAGATCAGTCACACTCTGATCAATGCTAGATAGACTAATATTTTTTTTTCTATTTCACACTCTCTATCTGATTGGTTGCTAGCTCATACCTAATAGCACTACCAACAGTCAGATGGCCCGTGAAAACTCATTGTGAATATAAGTAGCTCAAGAAACAAACAATGTTCGTGTTAGCGCACATTTCAGACCCATAGACTTTTTTCTGTTAACAAGGATAATTGGATCTCTTAAACTACATTACTAATCCTTTAGATATATCTCACACCTGTCAATTATCAGAGATAAATCTCTTTCAGACACCTCTGTTGTGGATTGTGAGAATCCAACTCAACACTACTTATTTGAGAGAGTATATCATTTGATCATTTTACCTATCTATTTTTTGTTTTCTAGACTTATAGATATTCATCCGGGAGATCTGGTTCACTGGCAAAAAAGTGAGAGTAGATTATATGACTTAATGTTAAAAAAATGTAATTTATCTATATTTCAAAATTTGCCCTTAAATCAGTGATATTGTTTATTTACCCCTTAAATCTCTTGGATCGATAAACTCTACCATCTTGTTGTTCTTGATTTAGAAGAATATTCATTTTTTTACTATTAAAACACTTATGACTAATCTACCCTTTTCACACTCTAATTCTAATCATATTCCCCCCCCCCCCCCCCCCCCCCCCCCCCCTTCTTAAATGAAACTTCGCATAAAAAAGTAAATTATTCATAAAAAAGTAAATTATTCATAAAAAAGAAAGAAATTTATAGAGAACAAAGAGAGAATAAATGAGAGATAAGACAAAGAGAGAGAGAGGGAGAGAGAGGAGAAGGGGGAGAGAGCCTCGGAGAGCTGAGTGAGGGGGGTCTATTGCCGCCCCCTTATCTCTCTTAACTTTTTTTTTTCTAAAAAACAAAAATAAGAATATAAGGGGTATTTTTTTGTGTTCCTTACAAAAACTAACAACAAAGTAAGTTTTTACCAATTAAAAGATTTGACGGGTAAATTCGCAATATCAATGATTTGTGAGGTAAATTTCCAAATATAAAATATTTTGAGGGTTCATATCTAAAGACCCCAAAAAAAATTTATAGGTGTTCCATTTCCACAAAACCAACGGTAAAACATAAAAAACCAGGAACCATTATCCATAATAAGCTTATCCACGTAATAGAAGATAAGAAAGTGAGAGCATAAAAAACCAGGCACACCCCCAACCTTGTTCTTCTGGCAAGTAGACAACAGAACATAAGAAAGTGAGAGCATAGCTTCAGTTAGAGGCGCAATGCTAAGAGTTGGTCTACATTGGTGGTATTTTGAGATCTGAAAGGATGTAGAAATATTGTTACTCGATTATTCCCCGACATGTACTGATTTAAAATTTAGAAATCTAAGTAAATCCTCCCCCTCTTTAAAATTTCAGGTTTGGCTCGGATTGCAAATATTCTGTATTAATTTAATCTTATTTGAGTGCAACTTCATAGTTGTCTAAAAGAAAAACTTAGAAATGATGTACAAAGTAATACAAATAGTAACATTGTATTTGTGATCAACTTCACAACTTCACAAATATTTACAAACACATCTCAATTAATGAACTTCATATTTGAAGGCAGAATATCCATGCAAATTTAACTTGGAGCAGATCAGAACTGAATTTGTTTTTTATTAAAAGAGTAGTATTAGAATTAAGATTATATAATTATATCAAGAGTAGGTGTTTCTCTTAGCAACAAATATATTCTATAAAGATTGTTGTAATTTGTTGTAACTTACTGGATCCTAACTTCTAATGGTTATAATCCCAACTCCTATAACTTGCTAGCTAGATCCTAACTCCTTGTGATTACAACTGTTTATTTTAACCACTTGACTTCGGTTATGGGACATAGCTATAAATGTAATACCTCATTTTCGGATACTTGGATACGTGTCCTGATTTTTTGCTCATATTTTCTAATTTTCCCGTATTTATTTTTATTTCTCTTATTATTTCTATTATTTGGTATCGGATCTGTATTTTGTGGGCCCAAAGTCAGCCCGAGTTTGAGCTCTGGACCTGTCGTAGTGGAACTATGTGATTTAACTTTTCTGGTAGTTAGACTGAACCTGTTTCAGTTCTAAATATTAAATATAATTATTTTGGATTTTTCAGAATTTCTGAAATTTTTTGTAAAATCTCCTAAAATTGGTATCGCTGATTGATTCTAAGATTTTTAGTTTACAAACGGAATTGACTTTCTGAAATCTGCTTTCAAATTTTTTTCTCAAGATCATATTTTCTATTTTAGCACATTTTTTGGGATTTTTTCTGAATTAGTCAAAATTCGACCGAATCGGTGTCAATCGGTATCGCCGATCGATTCAAGAATTTTTAATTTACAAATCAGACTAAATTTTTTTATTCGATTTTACATTATTCTTCAGGGTAATATTTTTCATTTTAGAGAATTTTTGAAAATCTTTCTGAATTAGTCAAAATTTGACCGACCGATTAAAATAATAATATTTTCCTTTTTTCTTTTCTTTCTTTTCCCATCTCCATTCTTCTACTAATTTTATTTTCTTTTTTCTTTCTTTTCTACACTTTTCCTTTTTTCCTTTTTCTTTTTCCTTTTTCTTTTCTTTTTCTACACTCTTCTTTTCTTTTCGCTTATCTACTTCTTTCTTTTCTTCCTCCTCAAGATTCAACCTCTCCTCTTCTCCCTAATCTAACCAGCCTTCTCTCCCTCTGTCTCATCAAAACCTTTTCCTCTCTCTATAATTCCTTCTCTCTCTAGAAAATCAGTCACTCTCTCTAATTAATCTCTCTCTTAATCTCAGTCTCTCTCCTCTTCTTCCATTTCACAAACCGACCAAGCACCACGCGACCACCACCGCCAGCCTCACGCCGCCGAGCAACCCATGCCGGCGACATCCCTAACTTCGGCCAACCACCACCAACCACCCTACCACTTCTCCATCTCTCCATCTCACCATTACTCTTCCCTCCTCCTCTTTCATCTTTATCAAACCCACCACCAATTCCACCATTTTCCTTCTCAAACCACTACCACTACCACCACTCAACCCACCACCACCATCACAATTCCATCTCTACCTTCATCATCAAACCCACTCCATCACCCATCCCCTCTATCCAACCTCCCTCTCTTTTCCCTTACCGGCAGCCAGCCAGCCAGCCCCATCGGTGGCCGACCATACTGGAGGCCGACCAGTCCAGCTCCACCAGCCAGCTCGTTCAGCCCGGCCACTCCCCTTCCCTTCTCTCTTTTCCCTCTCTTTCTACTCCTTTCTTTCTACTTTTATCTTTTTCTCCTCCTCCCTCCTCTGTTCTTGTAATGTCCCGATCCCACGGATACGGAGATGCTACGACGATGTACTCACGCAAGATGAAAATACCCTCACATATGTACGCTAAGCCACAGTACAGGGAATAAACACAATATAACAGAATAAATCCAGCTTAAATAAGTACAAAAATACCTGCAAAAGGGGTCAGTGATGATGATAGAAATGAAAATAAAGATAAATAAGAGAATAAAGACAGACTAATAAAGATACTTATAAATATTATAGATGACGAGTCACCTATTAATAGCCCGTGAAATATCAGGTGCTATGATATCTTTGATCTCCAACCTGGACATGCAAATCTAAAGTCATCAGAAAGCGACCTAGTGAGTGATAAAATGAAGTAAGGAGTAATAGTATACTATAATAATATTTACAATCACGATAACATATAATGCATGATTAAATTACAGTGATAATTTATAGTTATACTAACAATCAGTATACATATATACAATAATTTTATCAGCACAATGACATTATTGCTATTAGCATGTGACAATGATTTAGCTCTACAATGATATACAGTATGTGATTAAAGCAATAATGAAGTCAATCAGGAAGAGTTATATATACATATCGATTAAAGTTATATTATTTTATAATAATTAATAGGTTTTTAATATGTATATAAAATAAGATACAAAATTTTTAATTATACTTAATGAAATCAGTTTGTATCATTAACACGTATCAAGTCTTAATTATCTTATATTTACTATTTATACTAGTACTGGTAATATGACAATATAGTGATGATAAATATGAACATCTACACATAAAATAAATAGAAGTAATTACGCTATAGTGTTTGTGATTATACATAAATAGTGTATCTACAGAGAATACATGAAATAAACATGTATAGTGACGCACTAGTAAATAAGTTAAAATATATACATGCAGGATAATATACAGACGAAAAGCAACATATTATTATACAATAATAACAATTAGTATCACTTGCTATTTTAATCAATCTCTTCCAGTGTTCGATACCACCTGCAGTTCATACAGGAGACTGTACTCCAGTCGAACTCATCCGAACATGGCATACGGGTACCATTATCTAAATAAGATAGTGACCAAATAAAAAGCATTCTTGTCGTCATCATTATTTATACTGTTTTTTATTATATTAATTGGAAACCCAATGGTCAAGGAGCTCTAATCGGGTGAGTGTATCCCGTGCATTATTCAGAATTATCGTCTTAAATAGACCCCTGACTGCTGAGACCAGGGTTAACCCGCTAAGCCGAAATAAGTAACGGAAAATGGGAGCTCAATGAGCTATAACAAACGGTAGCCGGCACTATTATATCCATGTAGTGAGACTAATATGGATTCATGACATCCACCCAATAAGATCTAGTCAACCGTCAAGCCTCCCCAACCCCATGTTGTATTTATTAAATATTACAATAAATTAAGAACAATAACAGTACATGTAACATATAATAAGATAATATGACATGAGCAATTCTTGTATCACTGAATAGGATAATATTAAGAAGGAGATGTAGGACTCTAGAGATGGCCCTTCTGGATACTAGAGGTGGCTTCCATGTAGCACTTAGTTTCACACATCGAATATCAATAAACAATATGTCCAAATAACAAAGTTTCATATCATATAGTGATACAGGAAATGATCATATACTATATTCAGGAAATATGCATGTAACGATTATACGTAAATATCCAAGTAACTATAACTATGTATTATGAATACATGAATAATCAGGGCATGTATACATGTGAATCTATGTAACATGAAAGTTATATCAGTATTAATGATATAGAAAATAGGCATGTCATATACTCAGATCCGTTTGCTTACCAGTGATACAAGAATATGAAATAATAGAGTCCAATGTAACAGAGTATCTATTAACGATGATATGAGTACATGAAAGATTAGTGTCTGGAATAATAGTTTATTCATGGCATAGTGATACAGGAATATGAAATAGCATTGCCCGCAATCATAACACGTAATATATACATTTAACAGTAGAACATAAACATGAAATAATGGTACCATGTGTCACGGTGTTTGTTATCACGAGTATAGTAACTGTGACAATATATAGGTGATATCGTTAACATGATCATATGTCAATATATCAATAATTGG
>JAVJIF010020535.1:0-79280 GCA_038442645.1 Agave tequilana
CGGATCAGGCACATGGATCAGCTTTCTCCACTCATTCCTATCGAGCAATATGTCTTCACTAAGACCTTTAGCTTCTATATCTTGTCGTATTACCTCCATCCATGTTTTCTTCGGTCTCCCCTGCGCTCTTTTAACTTGCCCTAAATTGATACGCTCTACTCGTCGGACTAGTGCATCTGTGGTCTACGTCACACATGACCAAACCATCGCAGACGGTTTTCTCTCATCTTCTCTTCTATAGAGGCTACACCTATCTTAGTACAATATTCTCATTTCTCACCTTATCTCTCCACTTGTTACGACACATCCAATGAAGCATGCACATCTCTGCTACACTCATCTTCTGGGCATGATATCTCTTTATAGCCCAACATTCTGTGTCATATAACAAAGCTGGCCTAATAGCAGTCCGATAAAACTTTTCCTTCAGCCATAACGGAATGTTATGATCACATAAAACTCCTGTTGCGCTCCTCTATTTCAACCAGCCGGCTGGAATCCTATGGTGGACATCACTATCGATCTCCCCATCCTTTTGAATAATAGAACCCAAGTAGTTAAAATTACTGCTCATGGTATTTCTTGTCCATCTAGTCTCACAATACTATAATCTTGGATTCCCTGTTTACTGAATTTACACTCATATACTCTATTTTGGCCCTACTTTATCTAAAATCTCGAGATTCTAGAGTTTGCCTCCATAACTTCAATTTGGCATTTACCGCAGCTCTCGTCGCATCAACTAAGACAATATCATCAGCAAATAGCATACACCCGGTATCTCATCCTGAATAGCTCTAGTAAGCTCATCTATCACTATGACAAATAAGAATGGACTCAATGCAGATCCTTGATGCAATTCAATTGTGATAGAAAAATCACTTGTTTTGCCTCCACAAGGTTCTGACATTTGCCACTACTCCATCATACATATCCTTGATTATGTCAATATATTTGATGGAGACTCCCTTTTTCATCAATGTTCACTATAATACCTCTCTTGGCACCTTATCATACGCTTTTTCTAATCAATAAAGACCATATGCAAATTTCTCTTCCTCTCTTGAAATCGCTCTATAAGTCGATAAAGCAAATGAATAGCCTCTGTCGTCAATTGCCCCAGTATAAACCCAACTGGTTCTCTGATATAGTGACATTCTGCCTTAACCTGTGTTCAATTACCCTTTCCCAAAACTTCATGTGTGACATATGAGTTTTGTTTCACGATAGTTTAAAAACTCTGGATATCACCTTTGTTCTTATAGAGAGATACTAAGGTACTCTTTCTCTACTCATTTGGCATCTTTTTACTTAGCCAAATCTTGTTAAAGAGGTTTGTCAGCCATCTCACGCCCAACTCTCCTAAGCATCTCCATATCTCAATAGGAATTCCATTCGGGCCAACAGCTTTCCTTGACTTCATCCTCTTCATTGCCTCTTTAACTTCAGATTCGCTAATTCCGCGCATATAATTATGGTTCATATCCTGACACTGAATGATAAGGTCATCCAAATCTTGAGTAGAACTACTATTGAACAATTTGTCAAAATATTTCTCTCCATCTTTTTTGATTTCTTCCATCTTTTTTTGATTTCTTCATCTCGAACTAAAACCTTCTGATCCTCATTTTTGACACACCTCACAGTATATAAATCTCTAGTCTTTCTATCTCGTATTCGAGCAATTCTATATATATCCTTTTCAACCTCTTTAGTGTCTAACTTCTTATACACTTTTTGTATATATTAGCTCTTGCATTCTGAACAGTTTTCTTAGCCTCCTTCTTGGCTAGACCTCTTAAAACTCACTCAATCACAATTTTTCTTCAATCTCTATAAGAGTCTCATTTTTTAGAAGAAGAAACGATATGGGCTCACTAATTTACTAACACCACTATGTTCATACCTTTTGAAGGATCCGTGCCTCATTGAATCATTGGCAAGAGAATAAGATAGTGGTTGAAAATTTTAGCTTCTTTTTCCCTCTGACCAGATCTCCATCTTCCCTCCTCTCTCATCCTTCTCTCCTCTCTCTCTCTTTTCTTTTTTCTCTCTCTTCTTCCTCTTTCTTCTTTCTCTAATCTGGGTCTTCTTCGGACAGATCCATCGCCGACCACTCACTGGCACCAGCGATGGCCACCTCCTCCTCCCCTTGTTCTCCCCCTTCCCTTCTTCTTTCCCCTTCTTCTCCTCACTCTTCTTCTTCTATCTCTCTTCTCTCTCCCTTTCTCTCTGTCTTGTGGCCGCGGTGACCAGCTGTCGCATCACCGCCATGGCCGGCCGGCCGCCACCGCTGACCAGCTTCCCCTCTGTCCCTGCTTTCCTCTCCCTCTATCTGGATCTTTCTCTTCCTCTTCTCCCTTTTTCCTTCCTTTCTCTCTTTCATTTCTCTCTCTCTCACACCTCCCTTTCTCTCACCTCCCTCACCCTCTCTCTGTTGTGTATCGCCGGCGGCCAGAGCCGCCGCCGGCAACCACCTAGCCGGCCAAGGCCGCCACGCTCTCCTCTCCCCCTTTCTCTCTTTCTCAGTCTCTCTCTTTCCTGCAACTCTCTATTCTTTCTCTCTCTAGATCTCTTTCTCTATCTAACTCTCTCTAGACTACAATCTCTCTTGGTGATGGTGGGTATTGCTCGGGCCCGTGCATGCGCTCTTGAAGTTCTAGATTTTGCGGCGTTTTCTGTAATTTAGGCGAGTGATTCTTGCTTTATTTGGGTACCCTACTTCGATGGGTGTTTTTATTTTAATTTGTGGGATTTGTATTGTACTTTCGGGACTGTGTATTTGTATTAGTATTGTGGGCATGTACCAGTGTTGAGTATTGTATCTGTGTGAGTGTGTACATGTGTATTGTGGACATTTGTAATGTACTGTGTGATGAATGCTTAGTTTAAATACATGTATATATACACTGCCTGTACTCTATTACTGCTTTATTACCATGCGTGGCTGACCCTCCGGGCTCTACACTCAGCCTCCGGGCTCTACAGTCAGCCTCTGGGCTTCACTACTCTACTGATACTCTAGTTTTTATCATGTTTATATGTTGCTTGTATGCGCTAACGTTATTTTATGTAGGTACCTACTTAGCCCTCTTGCCTTATTAGACCTTATGGTCTCTCTTATGCCCACTTTCCTCGAAAGAGGGAGTGAGTTCAGAAAGTCAAGTCTTTCAGCCCCGCCTGGTAGGCCAGTCTGCGATCAACGCTTTACCGCTAACTCCATCTGAGTGTAGTTACGCCGTGAGCGATAGCTATACGTTATGGTGGCTTCGCCTCGAGCGGTAACTACGCCAAGCGTGATAGCGTTTAGGCTGTGCACTAGCTTTACTCCAGCTTGCTTAGCTCTGCTTGATTGTTTACTTGTCTGCTCGCTGACTTTATTTCTGCTTTGCTCAGCCTCCGGGCTTCACCAAGCTTAGTTGTTACCTGTTACATGCGTGTATTTTGAAACTAACACCTCTGCAGGTACTTATTCAGCTTTCGGGCTTCTTCCCACTTTCTAGGCTGGCTACCCAATAGGTTTACTCCTTACACCCTCTGAGTTTCGTGGTAGCTCCTGGGAGTACGTTTACACCTTATGGTCTCCTTACAACCCTTTGGGCGTATAGACTGTCGGGTCTCTCAGCTACTCTTGGTAGGCAGACCTAGCGCTCAGCGCTTTGCCGCTAACTCCGTTTGAGAGTAGTTCACCGTGAGCGTGGCTTCGCCACACTCGGTAGAATAGCGTTCGTGCGCTCGCTCCATCGTGTGCATTTAGTCGTGCCACGAGCGATAACCACACTGAACATGATTGCGTCTAGTGCTGTGTGTTACCTTCGCTCCAGCTTTGCTTAGCTCCGCTTAGATGTTCGCTTTGCTTACTTGCTCGCTTGCCTGCTTGATAATTTAAGTATTATTCTTTTCTTGATGGTCGTGAAGAGTTTGAAACCTTTACTTATACTTTTTCCAACTGTATAGTTTTCCTGTATTCATACCGATTTCCTATATCGGTACCGTTTTCTTATATTTGTACCGATCCCTTGTATCGGTACCATTTTCATGTATTCATACCGATTCCCTGTATCGATACTATTTTCTTGTATTGTGCTATACAGTAGTGATATCTACTGTACTTATCCCCTGCCATGCTTACCACTTGACTTGTGATTATCATATTACAGGAATTCTGTAACTGTTATCATGTATTATATACAGTGACCTGTATTTCTAGTACTTATGTACTCTAGTTATGCTTGCAACTCCTGAACCTGTCATGCTCCTGTTATTCCCGTAAATGATAATTACATAATAAACTATAAAAAAGACAACTTACATCGGGTAAGGGGGAACTGATGGACTTCAAGTGGTGAATATGTTTACACTGGTATTAGTTATGTTGTGCAACTAAACCTCCGGTTCTACCTGAAGGCCTCCAGGTATTCCGAGGGGAGTGCTGGCTCCCTACCTCCTATTATATTTCTGAATGGGTATAATATAAGACTAGCCTCTTGTACGCCTTGCGGCAGGTTCTTTACTCCAGCAACGGAACATCCTGGGCCGTGGTCCCGGGTATGCACAAGACTCACTATAAATATACCCATTGGTTTCATCATCAGTTTCCAATAATAACCTCAGCTTACTCATATATGGATGTATGTGTGTTGGGACGTTAGGACACATACCTAGATATATGGGTAAGAAGAGTAATAATAATAATAAGATGCTAATCAATATTCGTCATGCTGTTTTGCAATTCAGGTCGTATACACTCGGATTACGGTAACATTGAGCATAAGGTATATAGATGAGTTTCCTTATTTGAATTATTCCTTCGACATACTTGTCTCATGAAGCCGTAAACTGAGCTTATACAGCTGGTTTGCTTGTATTCAATATTATCGATTTTATTGTTTTCTATTCGTTTATGCTGTTTTTTTTAAGTTTAGGAGACAACTCGGGTTGTATGAACTCAAGATACGGTGGTGAGATATAAGGCATATATATGAGGGTTTCCTTATTTGGATTATTTCTTCAACGTACTACTCTCACGGATTGGTAATTTGGGCTTGTGTAACTGGTTTTTCCATGTTTACTTCACTTGCTGCCTCATTGACTGTTCCTATATGCATGTGTTCACGACACGGTTTTCAATGCATGCTTATGATTCGAATTTATCGATACACATGTACCTGTCCTTGCATGCCATTTGGGACTCATCTTGCCACTCATTGGGTTGCTTCTGACAACCCTGGATCTGCATGTCCAGATCCCGGAGCTTGGACCGTGAGGACTTTCTGTTGATCAGAGTGCGCAGTGGTAGCCAGCGTGGATCATTGGCAGATCATCTGGGGCCCTATCCTTCCAGGCCCCTACTTGTTTCTCGAGTTTTTTTTTTGTAACTCGTGATCATCTTTTGTACTGTTCATAATTGTATATCTTTTTGTAATCTCGCATTTGCGCCTATCGATGATGTAATATTCTTGTAATATTGTGTCACATCCTATGATAACTTTGTAATTGTACTCTTATGTTGGAATGTATAATGCACCACGTACTTTCATACTTTGATTCTTGCCTATACTGATGCTTAGCGTATATATGTGAGGTTATTTTCTGACCTGCATATATACGTCGCAGTAATGTCTCTATCCCTGCAGGATCAGGGCGTTACATTTTTTGTCTTTCGCCATTGATGAGCGCTTTAGCGCTTGACACGTGGGCGCACATCCTTACTTTAAAAAAGGAGGTGGCTGAAACGAACAAAATTATGAAGCTGAGTATTTTTTCCTAATTACAGTTTAGCATAGGGTGGTGTAGCGAAAAGCCCCACATATTAACATCAAATATTTAAAAAAGTAACTGTAACGCCCTGCAAGTGGGAAAATGAGGATGTAAAAGTGAGAAATAAGATTGGAAAAAGTGCTAATGGGATTACCGTTAAAACAAACAGTAGAAGCGGGAAAATGATTTTCCCACTTGCACTTTTTCCTCCATTTTTTCCAAAACAAACACACCCAAAGTATTGATGGTGTTATACTTGTCTTATTAATAGAATTTTTTTCTTCAATTTCATTGTTATTCTGATCACATGATTCTTCAACTTCCAAATCATAAATTCATAATGCTTTTAAATTGTTATTTACAGTGAGGCCCCTGGCCGAGGCCTGAAATGGAATCCTATTTTTGTAATTTAAATTTGGACATGGATTAATTACAAGAAAAACCAAGATTAATTAGCCTCATCAATCGCCATATATTTAGCCACAAAAGAAAAAGAAAATGAAAAAAAAATGACGAAACCAAGAAGCTTAATCTACGGCACCCTCAATAACACGGGTCAAACTGGCCTTTCTGACCATAGTCCCCACAAATTGACCCGACCTTATCATCCACTAATTGACCAAACTACCCTCACAAGTCTCAAAGCCCAACCAAAATCAGCCCCACTGTCAAGGGCATAAAAGTAACTTTTATTCATGGTATGTTTCGCTGGCAAAGGCCGCCTTTTTTTAATACCTCGCCTTCCCACCGAGCCCACCGAGCGCCGACCAAGATCTCACCTCCTAACAAAAAATATAGAGGAAAAAAAAAAAAAAAAAAAAACACACACACACAAAATCAGAGTGTGAGAGAGATCTAAGCTTTAAACTTTCCCTTTTGTTCTCTTGATCTTGGGTTTCTGTTCTTCTCTCTCCTCTGTTTGAAATCTTAGTTAGAGAGAGAGGGAGGGAGAGAGAAATGGCAACTTACAAGGCCGAGGACGACTACGATTACCTCTTCAAGGTGGTTCTCATCGGCGATTCGGGCGTAGGGAAGTCCAATCTCCTCTCGCGGTTCAGCAGGAACGAGTTCAGTCTCGAATCGAAGTCCACCATTGGGGTCGAATTCGCCACTCGGAGCTTGAATGTCGACGGCAAGGTCATCAAGGCTCAGATTTGGGACACTGCGGGGCAAGAGAGGTAATTCTTGCGATTACCCATTTGGGTTTTTTAGTGATTACTTTGGTTGTTTGAGTTTTGTGCTTGAATGGGTCTAAATGTAGTGTTAGAGGTTAGAAGACTTTAGATCTAAATCTGGGTATTTGGTTGAAGAGAATGATGTGACATGTTGTACTGAAATTTTTAAGAATTGGGTTTTGGTGTTATTTGAGGGGGGTCTAATGCGTGAATAAGAAATGAAAAAGTATTGTTGATAGAGATTTAATCTTAATTTAATTGAATGAAGAAGGATGAAAGAAGATAGTTTTCGGATTTGAACTAACAGAAAGATTTGGGTTTTGTCCTGTGGTGGATGAGGCTAAATTGATTGTCCATGCTTTGATGCGAGAGTGGGTGAAAATTGATTAAATTGGGAATTTCATAAGGATGTCAGATGACTCCTCTCCTGCTGACCTTGTGTTTTGATTCTTTGTGGATCTTGGTAGACATTCTTGCTGGTGCTTCATCATTTGGCTAGTGGAGAAGCACATGCAATTGGAAATTTTATAACCATTGCCCAAGTAAATCTCTAATAGCACATTGGGCATATTCTACACGGGGAATTGTAATATTGTAGAAGTTATGAAGTCTATATTTGTGTTGGTTATATTTTTTTGTCACATAGCAGTTGTGCAATGGATCCTTTACCGTAGTCTATGAAAGGTTTTGGATATGTGCAGTTATCTCCTTTACAAAAGTGGATTTCATTACCGTGAGGTAGATCGATTCTTCCCTCTATGTATCATCAATTAGCATTCAAAGAGATCAAATCTGGAATCACAGAGGAGAGATTGATTCCTCTAATTTGCTCAACTTGGAACGAATATTGTGAATAAATAGAAGAAATAACTGCAAACCTGTTTTGGAGAGTGAGAAATCTGGTGCTCTCACTTTTCTTCTTTAAATTGAACTTCCATAAGCATTATGAGTGGTTACAGTTGTGGAAGATTTATTGTTCTTCCTGCTCTCTTTGCTGACCTCTCTCTTAGAAAATAGAAGGGTCTCTCCTCTGTCTCTCCCAGTCGCTTGTAAACCAGGGTTTTAGGCTTGTAGGATTGATCAAATTCTTAGAGCTCTATAGAGGTGGATGACTCACTCCTTCCCACAAGGTTATGCCTCCTAACTCTATGGAATTACATCAATCAAAATATCCCCAAACTCTCTCAGATTGAGAGCTGCTTCTTTTCCAGTCGGATTTCTCTAATTCAGACCAGTTAGCTGGTTCTGATACAGAGAATCAAAGTCTTGCAGTAAAAATTGATGCAGTGAAGTGGCAACTCAATCTGATCTGGCGCCCTTTGCAGATCTAAAATCATCTTTATGAGACTAGTTAGCAGGCCTTGATTGGTTGTTGCGATGTTTGGAACTTTCCTCTCGTTTGGAAATCATTGTGCCAGGAGATTGGAGAGATTTCTGTGGCAACAAACTGATATGCTTTGATACCAATTGCTGGGATCGGCGCAACAGAAAAAAAAAAAAGCCGGATCGTCGTGCAACATGAAGAAGAAGAGAAGAAGAGATAAGATATTCTGAAATAGAGAAAACCAACACACAATTTAACGTGGTTTCACCGATCAAACAAATCGTGTATATGTTTAAGGAGCAGGGGAGAAACTTTGGAGGAGTAAAATGAGAATCACTCACACCTCTCGCTAAGAAGATTACAAGCCCTTTGATGGCCGCCTGGAACAGCGAACCCTTATGACTAAAACTTCTCTTACGAATCTTTATTTTTCTTAATTATTGAATATACATTGAATGCCACCCAAGGGGTTTTATTATACCATAAGATCATTCTAGTCCTACACAAACTCTAGCAATACGAACACCACTGCCTCAAAAAAGAAGAAAACTCGAGTTGAACTCAAACCGCAATCGAAATTGCAAAAGGAAACTGCCAGCATCGCCATTAGTCGACTAATCTAAATTATTAGTTGATTAATCATGCTCATTATTCGACTATATAGTCAACTACTGAGATGTACCCACTCTCTATTTGTATCATTAGTTGATTACTGAGATACCATTAGTCGACTAATCTGTGCACTGACTGTGCACACCTGTCCGTCTTGATCTCTGAAGTTTTCATCTATCTTCATGACATATTCGATTTAAAAAATCTAAAATCTCCCCCTTGACTTGAATACGTCCAAGTCCGAGAATAGCCATCATGTTTCATGTGCCCACATCAATGCACAATTGAAAAACTCTTGACTTCATCTCTATCTCACTTTCTCTTCTCCATAACCCCCTTATGGGGTTCATAACTTGATTAGATCGAACAAGTTCAGGCCCGATCTGAACTTGATCACCCACCAATCTCCTTGATCTAAACATGATTTATGAGAATTTGCTCCAACATAGGAGTAATGATCTGGACTTTCTTGTTGTGCGCCGGTGCCGTCTAGTTCCAATGTCTTCAGGGTAAAACTGAACATCCGAGCTTAAACCATTGTAGTCTCCAATTGTTTCACAACTTCTGATCTTGAAACGAGGGTAACTGCAATCCACCAACTGTAACTTTCTATTTTGCAACATGTAAACATTTTCGACATGCTCGACCTGAAACTTCACATGAGCATCTTTGAAAACTTTCATAAGGTCACCTTCAGAACTGAAACTGAACCCTTCTCCATGTTGGGCTCCAAGATAGATGAGATTGTACCTTGATTTGGAAACATGATTTGGAAACATGATGAACGCCTTGAAGAGTATTGATGCATTTATCATAAGAACGAAACTGGATTGTTCCTTCGCCAATCACCTTTCCCGTAGCAGAATTTCCCATGAAGACTACTCCTTTGAACTGAAGTGTATAAGGAGAACATCTTCCTATCGGAACTGATATGCCGTGAACATCCAGAGTCAATAATTCATCTCTTTGTTACCGACTGAACTGTTTGTAACAGATAGGATGTCACCATATCTTCATCCCCTTCAGCTAGTTCAGTGGTATTAGCTTCTTGTTGTTTTCTTTTGCGAGTCCAACAATCAGCTCTAATATGTCCCTTCTTGTGACACAAGTTGCATATCAAATTCTTGTGTTTTGAGTTCCTCGTGGAACTTCTATTATTACTACTTTTTTGTAAAGAAAACTTGCCTAGAATCATCGCGATGAGACTCCATCAACTCCTTGTCAATTTTGTCCTTGATGAGTAGATGCTTTTTGACTTCATTGCTTGCTAGATTTGCCTCCATAGATGATAGCTTCCCTAAAGCGTTTGTATGAAGAAGGTAAATAACACAGTAATAGAAGTGCTTAATCCTCATCTTCTATCTTAAGTTCTATCTTATTTAACTCATTGATAATAAAGGTAAACTCTGCGATGTAAGACTTGATAGGTGTACCTTCATGCATGTGGAGAAGAAAGAGATGCTTCAGAATTAACCGATTCACCGCTTCAGAATCAATCAATTCGCCAATGATTTCTTCAAATAATGATCCTGAGTCGCTTCTATAGCGAGAATGCTATTTTCTTCGAAGAAAACTCGTCCACTAAGCAAAGCTGAATGGTCGTCATGGTTTTCTCATCTAACGCCTGCCAAGTTTCTTCCTTTATGTTTTCAGGCTTTTTTTTTTCTTTGCAGTGGGTAATACCCGGACGAGTTATCCACACACCAAATTGTAGAGATTGATGAATAAATCTAAGAGATCAAACTAGAGCAAACACACAGTTTTAAGTGAAAACCCGAAAGGGAAAAACCACAGAGCAAGAGAGAAGGTTCTCATTATAATTCAGAGAAGATTATAACGGGGATCGCCTGATCTCGCATGCTAGGGTTTCTGGGGTTGATTGATTGTCCCCCTCTCGTTGGAGGGGGTCTCCTATTTATGCAAATGGATGTCTCTGGATAGGGTTACAGAGTTCACTTTTAGCTGAACATCTATCCGATCTTAATTGCTTATCTTGGAGTTGATGAGAGCCAAATATCCTGATTTGAATTGGTAGAGCACATATTTGTCTATATCAGTGGTCTCCATCCAGCTGCCAATGTGATCGATCCGTTCCCGAATAGTAATCATCGGGTTTAAATGAAGATTTGGCTGGAGATAGGGGTACTTGTAACTGATCCTATCCTTATTCATAACCACTTGAACTGCTCGGAGTTTGGATGAGATTTGAACTCTTCTCTGGATATTCTGGAAACGGCCACGTATCATGTGATTGCCCAAAGGCTGGATGGATGCGTGTTGTGATCTCGCGGTCAGAAATCGACCACTACATCCTTCCCGAGCAGTGCTTTCTTCAACCCGCTCTGGGTCAGGATGGCGTTTATCCTAATTTGTCACATGCTGAAATTGATGATACCATCAAACTTCTGAATATCGAACTTGATTGCAGGCATCTTCATGTTGCCCCTTCTTTGATGCCAATTGTTGCAACGAACTGATATGTTCTGATAATAATTGTTCGGATCGGTGCAACGGAAAAGAAAAGAACCGGATCGTCGTGCAACGTGAATTATAAGAGAAGAGATAAGATATTCTGAAGTCAGTGTTCTAAATATCCCCGATATAACCCCGATATTGCGCCGATATTGCGTTTACGGCACCTAGCCGCAATGATTTGGCATATCGAAACCGATATAGCGATTTTCACCCAAAATCGCCGATAAATCGGCATGGACTCGATATATCGGCCGCAATTTCGGTGATTTTGGACCCGATATAGCGTTTTACACTCAATTTCTAGGTTAGATATTTGGGTAATTCGAGCGATGTGACAATGTGACATTTGTGAAGATTCTACACTTGGATAGTGATTATGCATTTATAAGCTAATGCAAGTTATCGAGTTAAGTATATCTTAAACATATAAGTATGATGTTTTATATAGCTTTATATAATTTATGCATATATTGTCTTATTGAGATGCAATTTAAGACAAGAAGATATGTATATTTACAGTCCGATTTTGAAAATATTCCCGATATGTCCCCGATATATCCCCATCCCCGATAAATTTTCCCGGCCGATGTAGCCGTTGTGGCCGCCATTTAGAACACTGTCTGAAGTAGAGAAAACCAACACACAATTTAATATGGTTCCACTGATCAAACAGATCGTGTGTACGTTCACAAGAGAAGGAGGAGAAATTTATTAAAACTTTGGAGGAGTACAATGAGGAACACTCACACCGCTCGCTAAGAAGATTATAAGCTTTTGATAGCCACCTAGAACAGCGAACCTTTATGGCTAAAACTTCTCTCACGAATATCTCTTTTTCTTAATTATTGAATAATACATTGAAGGCCATCCCAGGGTTATTTATAGACCATAAGATCATTCTAGCCCTGTACAAACTCCAGTAATACGAACATCGCTTGAGAAGAGAAAGAAACTCAAGTTGAACTCAAAAAAAAAACTGCCAGCAACGCCATTAGTCGACTAATCCAAATTTTTAGTCGACTAATCATGCTCATTAGTCGACTATATAGTCGACTATTGAGATGTACCTACTCTCTCTTTGTACCATTAGTCGACTACTGAGATGCCATTAGTCGACTAATCTGTGCACCAGATGCCATTAGTAGACTAATCTGTGTACTGATTGTGCACACCCGTCTGTTCTTGATCTCTGAGGTTTTCGTCTATCTCCATGACGTGTTCGAGTCAAAAACCTAACAATTTCATCCTAGATAATATTTATGATGATGCATCATGTACCGTTCCCCTTTCAAATTAGCCGTTTATAGTTTGATTAATGATCCTATAAAGTTGCGTTTGAAGATTCACATTTTTCTGAAATCTGCATAGCACTAGCTCTTTTTATTTTGGATTTTATCATGGTACAAGGTATTCACCTCTCACCCTCCTTTTTCATGTAATAGCCCATATTATTAGTTAGCATGGAGACAACTGTACGTGTTGTCTCCTTTTACAGGTAGTAGGGGTGTCTGTAGTTGATACATGAAGTAATAGTGTTCATGTCAGACTGGAAATTTATTTTTGCTCCAAGACCAGGTCACAATTTTTAGTTATTTCTTTGTAATAATGATCCGGTCTCTTTTTGTTAGCACGAAGTACAAAATCTAGGTTAATCCACCTGAATAACTAAAAGGAATATTGGTATTCACAAACTTGAAACTGTGAAGTTTTACAAATTGTTGAGCATCAAGTGAGAGGAGGGCAACTTGTTAAAGAGGTGGAAGATTATTATGTTATAAAGAATCTACATGGAGTCAATGGAAATTGCTCCATAACCCAGCCTTTCTTCCTCCAACCTTGCTGCTTGCTCCTCTAATTCCTCGACGCTAATGGCAAATACTTCATGTTCTCATATTGGAGAAGTATGAGCCACTTGCTTAATGCATGACAATGTGATTTATCTTATCTTGTTTCCATCAAACAAACAATTATATTCAATTTACACTTTACAAATGCATATTTTATGACAATATTATGGATAGGTCAGGGATATTCTGATATGTTAATAGCCCATTCCTTTAGTAGTTATCAGTAATAAGCATTATAAGAAGACTTCCTGTTGATATATCAGGAGCTGCTTTAATTCTAAGTTCTAAACTAGTGAGCCATTCCTGCACCCTTGCATACTGCTCTTACAACAGTATCATTTTCCTTGAATTTTACATGGATCAAAGGTGAAACTTGAGAACTTACTGAGTGTATCTGATAAGGATTGATTAAATAGCTTGAGGTTGGGGGTGATAGGCGTGCATCCCTACTTTCAGCATAGCATTCATTTCCATGTTATTGTTGTCTTGCGATTTGCTTGATAAGTTAGTAAACACGTCAACCAATTTTTGGGCTGGCACAAGAAGAATCATTTTTTCCTTTCTCTATTAAGAGATATCTCCATAGTTGTATTAGCAACCATCTCATCCATTTTAATTGCCTCCATATTTCTTTAAGATTGCCTCCATCCATATTCCTTTAATTCTGATGCTACCGCTCCTAATTTCCGCGCTTATTGGCCTTAGTTGCAGATACCCAAACTGTCTCAACTGGTTATTCCCAATGTTGTCAATATCTTAAGGCAAGCGACATGTATCTTATGAGTCAATATAATATACAATAACATTGATGTGCAATACAATATATAGGAAAACCATACACGATACATGTCCCAATTCAACAATTTTGGTTATCACGTATCCCTCAGTTTGTCCTCTATTGGTGCTACTTCTAACTTCTTACGTATGCACTTATTCTTATTCTATCACTCAGCGGATTGTAATTTATCTATGTCAACATTCTCATTTCAGCTTCTAGAGATAGCAATGACTGGCCACTTCAGGTACTTGTCGGTTATCAATGTGCGTTGCACACATGTTACTTGTCACGATTTTGCTAAAGTTTCATACACATCATTTTCATTTTCTTATTTCTAAATGTTTTAGATTAAAAAGCTTCTCTTTGCCTTTCTATATTTGAAATTATTTATTCTCTAGTTTCATCAACTAATACAATATCATTAGCAAAGAACATTCACCACAAGACTTCCATTCTGACATGTCTAGTAAGTTCATCCATAATTACATAAGTTTATTTTCTAACATGTTTGTCACATCAGTTTATCTTCTATTTTCTTTTCTAAATCCACCACAATATCTCTCCAGGGACCCTATCAAAAGCGCGCGCACCCCAAAACAAAAAAAAAACAAAAAAAAACATGAATGTTTTGCAAATCTCTGTTCTTCTCCTTAGAGCTCTCCGCACTTGTTTTAAGTGCATAAAGAACATCCATGGTGAGCAAATAAATGATCAGATAACTATCAAGGAGATGAGTACTCTTTTCTAAATGCAGTTCTTCCCAGTATGAGAACATTAGAGATGGTCATCCGTTGTTAGATGTTGACAGGGCCCTAATCACAGTTATGTCAACGCAAATCTTTTTTCTCCTCTTCTGCTAATTGTTCCGAATGAATTGATTGTTCAGATTCATTCTCAACCAAATTTTCTTGTGAAGCGCATCTTTCTTGGAAAAATATTTATATAGTGATCCTCTTAAACTTTGAGTAAGCTTTTCTTCATTTTTCTTTTTTAATCATTTTTGATATCCGAAAAGTTGTTTGCTAGACATTATTTAACTTTTATAACACAAACAATAATATCAAAATTCTCAACAATCTAACACATGCTAGAATCCATAGCAATACAATCAACCATTAAGCATGGAATATATTGAACTTTAAGAATTTAATTAAATAACTAAAAAATAAGGAACAACTATTCCTGATTTTGAGCTTCTTTTTTTCAACTTCAAACTTTCATGTTCCAATTGATTAAGTAGCAATAAACTATGTAAAAAAATTAATATTAATTAGTGAGGTAATCCTAAAAATTAATGTAAGCCAATAAATTTCTACAGAACATTAGGCCAAATTTCCAGTTTTTGCAAGACCTTCAAGAATGATGAGATCAAAAAATAGATATACAACAATGTTCAAACAAACACATTATACCAAAAAATTTGGTAGAAGGCAAAATCTTTATAATAGTTAGACTGCAATTTTGGAACCGTTTAACGAACAACGAAAAGCTAAAATCAATGTAAATTCTCTGATGCTGAAACCTGTGTGTCTAATTGCACTGCCTTCATACCCAAAAGTACAAACTTGTGTTTACTCAATGCGCACTAAACAAATTCCATTTCTAATCAACGTCTCATCATTCATCAAACAAACACATTAAATCAAATTCTAGTTATTCCACTGAACTAATTCTAAAAACAAAAGCTCAAACCAAAATTTCTGATAATGAATCCTTTGGTAATTAAATGCATTTTGTCAATTTTTTTAAAGGTCTCTCTCTCTCTCTCTCTCTATATATATATATATATATATATAGATATATATATATATATATATATATATATATATATATATATATATATCAGAAAAGCTCCTCACCTCAGCTGCAACAAATCAAAAAAGTTGGATGGAAAATACACAAAGGTGACGACTTTATCGATAAAAGCCCTATCAATGTAATCAGATCGAAACAGGCACGGGGCATCTGAATTTGAAATCAAAGAATGATTACAAGATGGGAATTCTAGATTTCCAGGAGAACCGATTGTACCTCTTAATTGTGACAGAATCTGAGGAACGCCGAATGAGAGAAGACAGAGAGGAGCTATCCTATCCTTCATCTATGTCTATCTCGTGAACGAAGTCGTCCGACAGCGGCAAGGCCCAGGGAAGCGGTGGGCTCGCCGGGAAGACGATCAAGAACCCTTCTTAGTTCTCACGTCTCAGGTGAAGTGTTTTTGATCTGGTGGTGATACTGTTATCTGAAAACTAGTTGGGATTGAGAGAGAGAGAGAGAGAGAGAGAGAGATGAATATTGAGAAGTTGGGAAGTGGAAGAGACGCCCCACGGAGTCACGCGGCCGCGTGTATGCTCAGTGCATAGGAAATAGTCAATAGAAACTCTAAATTTATTGTTTGCTTATTTGTTTTTTTAATTACTTATATGAGGCTATGAGATTAAATAAAATTTTGGGCCCCTTAAAATTTGGGCCCTGGGCCGTCACCCTGGGCCAGGGCCGACCCAGGATGTTGAAAATGTTGCTAAAACTAAGAGCACAGGTGTACTATGTATGAATTTGGCAAATATTTAAATGATTTAAGTTGGCATGAGGGCAACAAATAGGAGTGAGGTGATGAAATTTGATGGATATTAAGGGAAAGGTTTTGAGAAAACTTACTTTATCAAAGAAAGAGTGGTTATGGATTCAGAGTTGGATGATGTAGTTTAAATAGGGAGTTTATATTTTCCATTTCTCTGGTGTAGGAAGCTCGGTGCAATGCAGGAACACACCCTTGTTGAAGTAAGAGATTTGGTACTCCAATATTTGGTGTATATGTGCAGGATTTACCTTTTGATGTATCCCGAAGTTTATTATGGTGTCTCATAAACAGTCAGATCCTCATCTTAGAGTGATGTTCAAATAATGCGATTTGCTATCCAATTTGATTAATGTATGCTTTAATGTTTCTTGCCTTCTTTGTAAATAACCAAAATACATTGATTGAGTGATAATGCCTAAAATTAATTTGTGAGAGTTTCTATATTCTAATTTATGTGAAAGTTGAATTTGATGGTTTATCAGTTGGTTATTTTGTAATATTGATGCCATTTTATAACAATGGATATTACATTAGTGTATCTGTTGTTATTAGTTTTTTATGTGTATTACATGTGTTTAGTTCTATAACTGGTTATGATTCATATCTTTGGCTACTGATTTATATTGTTTCTAACAATTAGTAAAACTGGTTTTTATAAGGAAACTGGCTAAATGATAATTGTGGAAGACAACATGGCTTACATATTTTTCATGTTAGAAGGAAATTAAGGCTGGCCCACAGGCAAGTTATTGCATGCAAGCTTTTGCTTACGTTTGTGGTTTCCCAGCAGGTTGTGTCACACATGCACAAGCACTAGTTTTTCAAGTGATAAGATGGATAATTCTCATGGTTCTGCACCCAGGCAGAACCTGACTCCAACAATCAAAAAAACTGGTAGCCTATCCAGTCCTTAGTGACTAGCCCCAGCTATTTGCATGCCTCTTCCACTTCTGGCTTTAGTTCTGGTTTATCAACAACTTCTGAATTTGACTCAAAAATAATGTTTGGCTCAATGAAGACTGGAGGCTCTGGATCTAAATCAACCTTTGCAGCATAGATTGCTAAGAGCTTTCCCACGCTACTAGGATCTCTTTACATTCAGTGACTAGATCGATAAGTTGTGGATTCTTGAGCTCGAGCTCCTGCCCAACAGTAGTCTCTTTGCAATCTGCCGCATATGCATAAAGGTGTGGAACATACAGAGTACGAAGATCTTTTAAGATAAACTAACATCGACAATCGATATGGCTGTTTTCCCCCCCAACAATAAGTTTTTCCAACATGCGTCATTTGGGCATAGTGACACTTCTGTTCAGATGTCAGGAGAAATAACTGAAGAATTCTTTAAGATTATTTTCTCACTTCTCATATCTATAACGATCATCAGAATCCTGAAAACATGGGAAACCTGCGTATATATCCCGTTCAACTTCATTTTTATCACCATCAATATGTATATATCTACCACAAAAGTAAAAGCCTATGGAGAAAATTCAGTGTATAAAGATCAGAAGTTACTCAAGAATCTTAATGGCCCAAGAGGCTAGAAACAGGGTTTGAAACGCTGATCTTCTACTACAGGAACAGTATCGACACCAAACGGAGGCTTGTAAAAGTCAGATCTGCTGTCTAATTGTTGCAAACTTTTTTCAGTATCTCTGAGACTCAATCACGCATCCAACTGTTCAAACGGAACACGAATCAGACTCCGAACGACTAGAAATGGCCTCTGGATTGTTGTTCGCTGCTGCTGGACTGAGTTGGCTTAGTCGAATTTTTCGGCTCAAGATGAACAGTGCCGCGTGAACAGTGCCCCTTGAACAGTGCATTCAATGAACATGAAGATTTTGGAATTTTGTTTGAATTTAGATTTAGTAGATTTGGTTAAGATTTAGGAGTTATTTGAATTTGATTTGGGTAAATTTGAGTTTATCAATAACTGCACGTATGGTGCACGTAATGTAGGCTATATATAATCATGTCGTGAACTTTGAAAAATAATGATGCTGATGATGATTTTGAATTAAAATTTGGTTCCTTTATGGAAACTTGTGTTGTTTGATTTAATCGTCTGAATTGAATCGAATCAGACAATGAAGCCGAGATTCGGGTTGCGATCGTGATCATACTAAATCCCCAATTCCACCGTTCTTTCTCAATTCCACAAAATCTCCACCATAAACTCTAAATCCCCCTCTGTCACACATTAGAAGCACTCTCCCTGGAGCTTTCTTCAGGTACCTCAAAATCCTCATATACCGTCTCCAAGTGTGTAGTCCTCGGTGCTGATATTACATTGACTGCGAATGTGATATCTGGTCTAGTCACCATCAGGTAGTTCAGTTTTCCATCAATCTCATGTACCTCCCAACATTCTCAAGAAGCTCTATCTGATTTGATAGCAGCTTCGTGGTCACGGTTATTGGAGAACTAATATTCCTGCATTCTAGCATCCCAGCCTCTGGAAGCAAGTCAAATATATACTCTCTGATAGAAGAATACCTTCTTGGACCTGGCCACCTCAATTCCTACGAAGTACTTCATAGATCCAAGATTCTTGCTCTGAAAGTGCTTCTGTAAGTGCTCTTCAGGCTGTCAATCCCCTTTATGTCATCTCTTGTGATCACAATATCATCCATATACACAACTAGCATGATCTTCTCATGCTGTATCTATCAAAACACATAATGGTCTCTCTGTACGACAGAGACCAAATTCATAAATGCAAAGCACCCAAACGAGGCTCTTGGAGACTGTTTAAGACCGTAAAGTGATTTCTTCAACCTGCAAACCTTCGCACAGTCCCCATGAACAACAAAGCCTTATGGTTGCTTCATGTAAACCTTCTCATCAAGAATACCATTGAGAAAGGCATTCTTGATGTCCAAATGATGAACTTGCCACTTGTATGTCGTTAATGCCACAAGGATCCACACAAATGTCATTTTCGTGACCGAAGAGAAGGTATCCACATAATTTAATCCATACAGCTGTGAGTATTCTTTGGTAACCAATCTCGCTTTTAAGCGAGCCATAGACCAATCTGGGTTTAACTTGACAATGTAAACCCATTTGCACCCATTTTCTTTCTTCTCTGGTTGAAGTGTAACGAACTCTCTAAGTCCCATTCTACTCTAAAATCATCATTTCCTTTTGCATCGCCTGAGACCAACTTGGAATAGATCGTGCTTTTGATACATTTTTGGAAACCGAGCATGACTCCAAAGAAAAAATAAATGAACGGAAGGAAGATGATAAAAGAGAATAAGAAACAAAATTGAAAAGAGGATGCTGAGTATAAGTACGTTTGCCTTTTCAAAGTACGATGGGAAGATCATCAATAGTAGAACTACCAGGTAAATGAGCAGTGACAATCTCACTTAATTCTTGCGCAGGACTTGGTCTCGAGGCTGACGCTGGCACAAGAGGAGCTATTCGTCTCGTATATGTATGAATCAGATTCTGAAATCGAAGTGGACCAGTCACGTTTTCAGATGCTGATTCCCCACTATCGAGTTATGTCTATTGATAAAACATGTAATCATAGTCATCCTCTGATACAAAAGAAGGAAATGTGAAAATTTCAGGTTTCGACTCGAAAAATGTTACATCTATAGACATGTATATGATATATTTGCCTATGGATGGACAAAAGCATTTGTAACCTTTCTGAGTTTTAGAGTAAACAAGAAAGACTTAGAATCAAGTTTTGTCTTATGAGGACTATGATTATGGACAAAATAGAAAGACCCAAAAATTTTTGGAGGCAAAGGGAACAAATCAATATCTTGGTATAGAATGTAATATGGGAGTTATTTTGCAATATGGAGGATGACATTCGATTTATCAAGTAATAAGCAGATAAAATGATCTTACCTCAAAATTCTTTTTGTACTTGTCTATAAAATAGAAGAGTCCTGACCAGTGTTTTAAATATCAGATATCGGTGATATACCGGTTGGTAAAATTATATATCAGATACCGGATACCAGGTGATATATCGCGATATGGTACTAAATACCGGTTGATATATCAACAGTCAATACATATAAGATATTATTAAAAGAAATAAGTTATTATCCAAACATCATATAAAAATATCATTAAAATACCACAATGAACATAGAATAAAATAAATTAATCTCTCAAGCAAAAAAAAAATAATTATTCAAATAAGTAACTATATTAGTCGATATATCGGATATTTCATCTCGGATATCGGCTGCTATATCAGCCACGTAGTGATATATCGGTCTATATCAGTCCAAAATGATATCCGGTAAATTTTTGTACTTATCGTATCGTTTTGGATAAAATACCAATATCTCAGCCGATATATCGGTATATCGGCCGATGTTTAAAACAATAGTCCTAACAATGTCAAGAAGGTGTCTATTCTTACGTTCAACATCTTATTCTACTGAAGAGTGTAAACACAAGAAAATTGATGTAAGATTCGAGTGTAAACACAAGAGGATTAATGTAAGATTTCATTTATTCTAGAAACTGACTGAAGTGATTATCCAGATATTCTTTAGGATAATTAGATCTCAAAATTTTAATATTAGAACTAAACTAATTTTTTATTTCTGAGTAAAAAATTTTAACATGAAAAATACTTCAGAATGAGATTTGAGCAGAGGTATTCATGTGACTCCAGAGCAATCATCTACAAAGCTGTCAAAATACCTAAAACTCAGTTTTGAAGGTAATGGATATGGACCTTATACATCGAAATGAACTAAATCAAATAACTTATCGAACCTCTTATTGACCCGCTAGGGTAAGACACGATGGTGCTTTTCTAACTAACAAGACTCACACTCTAAGAATGAAACCTAACCTAAAGAGGGAACAAGAAGTTTTAGCACAAACAGAGAAGGGTAACCTAATCGACAGTGGTATTCAAATGCTAAAGAAGTGTTGATGCAAGCCACTGATTGGATGCCAACTCTTGCTCATACAATACATTCCTCTCACTGTGCCAATCTTCTTCCTCATCCCAAGCTCTTAAAATACACGTGTCGGAAAAAATATCATTACAATTTAAAACTTTGGTAATCTTACTTACTGATAATAAGTTGAAAAAAATGAGGTAAATAGAAAATAAATGATCGAGGAAGAGTATGGGTGGTAGTGACAGTGCCAATACACTTAATAGGTGTGCGTGAGCCATCTGCTAAGGCTACAGGTTCGAAACAGGAGTAAAAGGGGACATAATACCTCGGTTCGCAATCATGTGATCAGTCACCTCTGAATCTATAATCCAATTATGAGTCATAGACGATGTGAGACAAGATATATGAGTACCTGTTTGTGGGAGAGTGACAGAGAAAGAGGAGTATTAAGCCTGTTATGTTGTTGCGGTGTGGAACTCCTCAAACTGACGTCGCAATTGCTCGTCATCTGGAAGAGACATGTGCACCTCTCGCTCTCTTCCCTTTTAAAAGGGGCATTGGTACTTCACATGGCTTGATTTTTTGCACTAGTAACTATAGACCACATAATTATCTCATCGTCCTCGAGGACCTCGTTCGCCCTTGGTATCGCGGCCATCAAAGCGTCCACTAGTGTAGCCCCCTCGTCCCTCCATATTAGCACGATCTCATTCACAGCCAGCATCAGCCTGCCTCCCCTGAGGTTACTTTAGTAGCGTCGAATGTCATTGCAGAAAGTGATGTCTATGGTAGAGAGCTCACAACAGAGCTTCCCATAATCTGAGGCATGGACAAAGAATAAATAGGGCCGAGGGTTTCCAAGTAGGTCAGTACCATCAACCGGTTCTATTGGTTCTGCATTTGCTTCACATAGACGTGATTGAAAATATCTGCTGTAGCTCCTCTGCTAGGTGATTGAACTCACCGTAATGATTATCCATGGGCTGGCTATCAGCTTCTTTTGAAATAGCTCATGAATAACGTCATAAGCCATGTTGATGTTGCTGCCACCTCCGTAGAGTTCATGCATAAAACATCATAACTCATTTAGAGCATGCAATGAACCAAATTCTGAATCTTGGGCTCCATCATGGTCAGTATCTGATGTAGTAGGATATTGTCGTCCAGTGTCCAAGCTTCTGTCACTAGAGTAGGAGGGTCCACCAATAAATGACTAGTCTTCCCTCCACCAGCCACATAAATCTCAATTACTCGCTTCCACTGTAAGTAATTATTCTCACCAAATTTTCGATTTGTAATCCTACCGGAAATTATCCTCGTTTGAGTAGTCATCCTATTGCACTCACCCGTCTTTGTCTCAGTAGAGTCGGCCATCATAAAATAGACGAACTTGAAAAAGAACTCTCCTTAGAGAATAGACAAACACTTCCTATTACACTTCAAAGAAAATGCCAAAACCTTCACCTTAACAAGACATCTTCAGCTCAGCTCTGGTCGGCGCCAGCGGCCCGGGTCGGCTCTAATCGGCTTTGCTCAGCGTAGTCGGGCTCAATCTAGCACCGATCTAAGATATGATGAAGGCAGAAGACGACGAAGATGACGTGACGAAGACAAGGAAGAAGAAGAGGTAGAAGACGACGATGAAGACGGAGACAACGACGGAGACGACGACGAAGATGGCAAGGTTTGGATCACGAGATCTGAACGAGATCGGGAAGGGCGATGAGGCGGTGGGTGGCTGGAAGAGGAAGAGAGGTGGCAGATGACGACGAACGGGAGAGGAGGCGTGGGTTAGGGTTAGGATTTCGATTTCGGGGGTCGGGTGAAGAAGATGAACAATGCTTTTTTTGGGAGAATCAGATTAGAGTTTTGGGGTTATTTGAGTGGCTTTAATATCATGATAAAGTAGTATCTGTTAGCAAAGAAGCATACACAACAAAACAACACCAACAACACCAATAAAGTGTATTCTACAATTTGTATATGTGTGCTAGTTAGATAAAATTACATAAGGTCACATATAGAAGGAGAGGGAGAGATAAAATTCTTTCATTTCAACTCTTCTCATTATCTTTTCACCCACTCAAATAACAACCGATAGCATATCCCTATTATATAGTTTTTCTAATACACAACTTTCACAAACATTAGACATATATCTAGAAATGCTAAGACGACACCTTGAACATTGAACAAACACCTAGATAGATGAGCAGTACCTTGAACAGTAAACAGGCACCTAAATAATTAAACAATCATGTCTTCTTTGAGACATTAAATAAAGTTTATATTTTCAACATTCTCTCTTAAACTTGATCTAACCATACCAAGATGCTTCCTTAATGCATTTATTGATAATTTGAACTTTCAACAGAGATGGTCTCGGGGTCTTCATGCACTGTAATTCTTGTGGTTCCAACTCGAGTTTCAACTCATATATTCGATTATAAAGTTCATCAATTTCTGCATGCAGATTTGTAAGTTCTTTGAGATTAACATCAATTACCTGAATAACTGAAAGATTTTGCAAATACTCCAAAACTAGTCTTGAAACAACAATTTTAACATTCTCGCGGCTTGATTTCCAAGGTCCTACAAATAACTTATTGAAACGAGGATCAAATACTTCAACATATCCATGAGATCTTTTCGCATTATCTGGACCATCATTTTCAGTGGAAACGCAGAAGGTAGCATATTCATTTTCTGAAAAGCTTATCGTAGAATTTCCTTGAATGGAATTTTAATATTCAGTGTCTCCATACTGTAACAAAAAAAACATGAGTACAATTTTGACTCTCAGCACTTCACCCTTTGTTCGCACCTTGCGAATCAATACACTGCTGGTTATACCAGATATAGTAGGTTCTTTTTGTCCCAAACGAGTGCTAATTCGTGTATCTTTATCACCCGTTGGTAGCAAATATGAAAAAAAGAGCGTTCTTGTCCCTTTTTCCTTCTTCAGTTCAAATCAGACACCCCTCCTGGATCTTTTAAGACATGGCTCCTCTTGGCTCTTGTTTCACTTGGAACTTTGCTTAACCTTGCTCTGATACCATTGATAACAAAGAAAAACACAACAAAACAACACCAACAACACCAACGGAGTATATACTACAATTTATATTTATGTGCTAGTTAAATAGAATAAGATAAGACCACATATAGGAGGAGGGAGAGAGATGTAAAATTCTTTCATTTCAACTCTTCTCATTATCTCCACTCACTTAAAATTACAATTGATAGCATATTTTTATTATATAGTTGTCTAGTACACAATCTTTCACAAACAACATTAAACACATTTTTAGAAATACTAAGACATTTTGAACATTGAACAGACACCTAGATAGATGAGCAATACCTCCAACATTAAACAAACACCTAGATAATTGTACAGTTGTCTTTTCTTCGACACATTAAATCAAGTTTATATTTTCAACAGTTGAAGAGATTGGGAGAGAAAGAGATGAGTTCTAGACCTCATACTCTGTTCTATATATAATAATTAAACATATTACATCTATTCTCCCATTGCATGTGGGACTAAACCAAATATAAACCAATGCACATAGTCTCTCTTAACAGGTTACTTTTACTATTTAAATGATGGAGAACTCGTCTCTTCTCTCTTGTGGATTGTATACCAAAACTATTGCGTTACTTATTCATGGTTCAAAGTCGCGGTCTCGGCCGTCGACTCGGATAGGCACTGAGACGGATCGGTCGCGGCGTCTTGGATTGGTCTCGGGCAATATGCGCAAAACGCTACATAGAAAGCTCAAAAAATTCAAAAAAAATACGACAAGTCTTAAAAAAATACAGACATCAATTTTCATGTATCACATGTCCAAAACGAGTTTGTTTTAAGGGGAATTGGGAAATATGATGATTTGAGGGGTAAATATAAGAAATATGGTGATTTGGGGGGTAAATATAAAAAAATTCAAATATAAAAAATTTGAGGGGTAAATAACTAAATGTGGAAGATTTGATGGATAAATATAAGAGAGATTTGAGTTGAATATAAGAGAGAGATCGGATGAGAAAGGGGGATAGAGAAACAAAGAGAACTAGAGGGGGGGGGGAGAGAGATTAAGAGAGGGGGTAAGAGGGAGCGGGGCAGAGAGAGACCAGAGGGAGAGAGGGGGGAGACAGATACAGGGTCCCTCCCTCCCTCCAACCTCCCTCCTCTTTCCCCCTACGCTCGGAGGGAGGGAAGGAGACATAGAGAGAAAGAGAGATTGAAGGGAGGGAGGGGGAGAGGCGGGCAACCGACGGTGTTAGCGGGCGGGCGAGGAGGTAAGCCCTAGATCTCTCTTTTTTTGCTTTTAACCGACTGACGGCATCGACACGGGTGAACAGTCAGCCTGACTAGGCCAAGTCGTTCCGAGTTATCTCAGGACTCAGCCGATTTCGCTCAAAAGTGCGATTTGGGTCTCAGACTCGTATCGTCTCTTGCCGAGTCGAAGATCGGTCGAGTCATCTCCGACTCGACTGAGACTTCAATCCCTACACTTATTCATTCTTTTATACCTAGTTGATCATGATTCGTTTCCTTGCCAAGTTGATTTGAACAATTATCATAATCAACATATTTCTGATCTCCCTCCCTATAGCTTAGTCTATTCATGATACTAGTTTCTTTTTTTTATGTACGAGTAAAAGTTTCAATTTTTTAGTTTTCTGTTTATTGATTGGTTTCAGCCTCGTGTAGAGTCAAAACAAGGGAAAGTCACGTTGCCTAATTCCCCAGTTGTCAGTGTGAATATTGAGAATTTTTTTGTGCTATTAGAAATAGAGAGGAGTAAAGAAAGTATGATCACATATACACACACATGAGCACCTGCATGCACAAGCCCCGATTATTATTATTATTATTATTTTGTAGCATGTCGGTAGATCTTTGAACAGTTCAGAGTTTATCTTAAATAATGTTAAAATTTGAGCGTTTGGGAGAATGATGCGAGTATAAGCTTCTATGTCTGGTTAAGCTCTCAACTAAATGGAAAGGCACCTTTTCATTTAATTTACCAATAGTTATTGTTTATATTCACTTCGATAATGGGCAAGTTTCTGTTGTGATATATTACCGATCAAACAACAGAGAAACACCGAAATAACGGCTCTACAACGGAAACTTTAGAGCGGATCTACCGCTAGCAAGCAAAAGAAATTAATCACCACAAGAAACTAAGAGACACCAGATTTAACGTGATTAGGCAATGTGCCCATGTCCACGAGGAGGGGAGAAATCTTTAGTGAAAACAGAGAAGAAAATACAAGAGTTACAAGAATTATCTCTCTTACAACTCTCAATGGTGGAAATCTCTTTTATTCTTGACACACTTTTAGAAGGCCAACCCGAAGGGGTTTATATAGGACCTAGGATCTTCATCTAACCCAAACTTCAACAATCCAATCAGCGTCACCTCAGAGTGAAAAGAAAACCTAAATTCAAAACAGATTGGAAACAAAACCGTATTAGAAATTGTCAGACCTCACATTAGTCGACTAGGGCCAATTATTAGTCGACTAATACCAAGTATTAGTCGACTATACCAATAAATTAGTCAACTATTGTAACACAATTCGAGAACCCAACTTTCTGTTTGCAAGGCCTAGTCGACTATACCCAGTATTAGTCGACTAGCCTAGAGCCTAGTCGACTAATAACACATATTAGTCGACTATATTAGTCGACTAATAACACATATTAGTCGACTAATAACACATATTAGTCGACTAAATTACATGTATAGAGCCTGTACATGTTCGTGCTTGATCTCTGAAGCTTGTGACACCACCTGACCATTGATTCTTCTCCAATGAATACGAGACACTCCAAATACTAACAATCTCCACCTTGACTCATGTTTATTGAGTTCCTTCATAGAAATTGGCCTCCGCTTCATTCGCTTTGCTTTCTCTCCCTTTTGTGACTTCACATGGCTCCCTTCTAAGAATCTGTTCTCCACTTTACCTTTGGAGAACCTTAATGAAGTTCAGAGATGCTCGGAACTTCTTCACCGAGATGATCTTCGTCATCATATCCGCTGGATTCTTCTTTGTGCTGATCTTTAGCATATCGATCACCTTATCATTCAGGACCTATTGACGTACATCAATGTGCTTCGTCCGCTTGTGATACCTGTGATCCTTAGCAAGATGAATTGCACTCTGACTGTCGCAATGAACCAAAAATAAATCTTACATGATACTGAACGTCTCAACCAATTCTCTCAACCACAAAACTTCTTTTGATGCATCAACTGCAGCCATGTACTCTGCTTATGTCGTTGAAAGAGTAACTGTATCTTGCAATTCTGCCTTCCAATTAATGGCACACTCAGCTACTGTAAACACATAGCCCGTTGTAGATCTTCGCTGATCAAGATTTCCTGCATAATCTGCATCAACATGGCCTTGTAATACCCTAGGCTTTCTCATTTTCAATCTCTCAAACACCAAGCCCTCGTAGTCCCTCGCAGATATTGTAGCACTCACTTCACTGCTTCTCAATGTTGCTTTCTTGGCTTTGACATGAACCGACTTACTGTGCTAACTGCATAGGCCAAGTCAAGCCTAGTGCAGACCATAGCATACATGAGTGATCCACCGCACTAGCATATGGTACTCGAGACATCTCCTCTTCCGGTGATTGTGAACACTGCTTGGAGGATAATTTGAAGGGACCTGCCAAAGGAGTGATGAAGTCGGTCTTGCTTCTGCTATGTTGAATCTCTCCTACACCTTGAGAATGTAGTTCTCCTGGGATAGCCAAAGTCTACCTGAGCCTCTGTCTTGAGTGATCTCCATACCTAAGATCTTATTGGCATCTCCCAAATCCTTCATGTCAAATTCTCTTGAGCTTCTGAACATGTGTCTTGTTTCTCGCAGCAATTAGCATATCATCCACATATAACAACAAATATGTTGGATCATCATTTTGCTTGAAATAGACACAATTGTCATACTCATATTGCTTGTATCTGGCCTTGATCATGAAAGAGTCAAACCGTTTATACCACTGCCTAAAAGACCGTTAAGTCCATAGAGGGACTTATTTAGAAGACACATCTTATTTTCTTAACCTTCTTAAATATAACTTTCAGGTTTCATGTATATTTTCTCCTCTAGCTAACCGTGCAAATAAGCTATTTTGACATTCACCTGCTCCAGCTGTAGATCAAACTGAGCAACTATCGCCAATAACATCCAAATAGATATATGTTTGACTATAGGAGAGAAGATCTCATTGTACTCAACACTCTCCTTCTGAGCATATCCCTTGGCAACTAACCTTGTCTTGTATTGCTCATTGTTCTTGCGAAAGATCCGTCTGCAACCTATTACTTTGGAGTCCTTTAGAAGATCGACTGATGTCCATGTTTGGTTTCTATCTAAAAGACTCCATCTCCTGCTCCATGGTTGTAATTCACTTGTCATAGTTATCTGCCTTGGTCGCCTTCCTGTAACTACTAGGGTCTCCTGTTTCTATTACTAATGCGAATGAGACATGATCATTTTCCCAGTCATACCTTGTTGGTGACACCGTAACTCTAACTGACCGCCTCAACGATCTAGGTTGCTCTTTAATAGCCTCTTAATTATCTCCATTGAATCTGTGGAGTTCTCTTCTGACCCTTTAGGCCTTTTAGGGCTTTCTGAGAACTAATTCCCTTTTCTTGAGCATCTGCTAAACTGTTTGAAGCTCCACCTTGCGCTTTATACTCCGTCTCTTGACTTTTCTTGCAACATTGATTCTTCATCAAAGACCACATCTTTACTGGTAAAGGCGCTCCGTGTCTTGAGATCCCAAAGTCTGATACTCTTTACTCCTTTGGCATGGTTCAAAAACTCGGCCGTTCCAGTTCCGACTCGGTCGTTCCGGTTTCGACTCGGTCGAGTCGGAACCGGAACGACCTTTCCCATTCCAAGACCATTCCACGAGTCAACATTTTGCATTATTTTACTTGACTCGATGCTGACTCGGTCCGAGTCGGTGCTGAGTCAAGGCTGACTCGGCCCCGAGACGAGGCCGAGTCGGTCCTGAGTCAAGGCTGACTCGGCCCCGAGTCGAGGCCGAGTTAAGCCAAAATTTTATATTATTAATTTCATATAATTTAAATTTTTACTAGAAAGGTAAAGCTAATCTTTACTTTTGTTGAAAGAAAAGTTAATTTAAATTTAACTAATTTCATATAATTTATTAAATTATTCATTTATTTTGATATTTTAATACCGTGATGCATGTATTTATGCATTATCATCATGTTTAGTATGTTACGTAATATGTTTTGGACAAGTTATACGTTAATTTTGATGTCTACATTTTTAAAGTTTTGTTGTGATTTTTTCAGCATATTTTGAGCCCTCTATGTAGCGCTTCGCGCCTCGCCAGAGTCGGGGCTGCGACGCCGCGATCGATGTGGAACGGTGCCCGTCGAGTCGGCGACCGAGACCGCGACTTTGAACCATGTCCTTTGGTGAACCCGATGAAGATACACTTCTTAGACTTAGACTCCAGTTTGTTTTTTCCTATCAACCAAGCAATACGCCGGGCAAACGAAATCCGTAAGGTTGAATAGTCCACAGACTCTCCTCGCCATATCTCCTCTGGGATCTGAAGATCAATAACTGTTGATGGTTCATCGTCTCTGCTCAAAATCTTTCTAAAATGTCAGTCTGTAATCTGATACTGCGCATGCTCTGAAGTGTCTGATTCATGCGGTCTGCTACTCTGTTTTATTCTGGTCGCCCTGGAATACTTAGCTGGTGTTTGATGCCCTTGCTAAGTAATTTTTGAATTCTTTGGAGGTATACTCGCCTCCATTTTCAGACCTTAAGATTTTCATCTTTCGCCCCGTCTGATTTTCTATCATAGTTTTTCACTCCTTGAACTTCTGAAATACTTCCGATTTCTCCCTCAAGAAGTATATCCAAATTTTCCTAGAAAAATCATTTATGAAAGTTACATGGCACCTAACACCCCCAATGGATGCTACTGGCAAAGGTCCCACACATCCGTGTGTATGAGATCTAGCAAGCCCTTTGTCTTATGCTGTGATGTAGAGAAAGCTATTCTACATTGAATACACATAATGCAAAATTTATTAAAATTAAGTTTGCAATATGTAATACTTGGTAGAGCATTCTTTTTATGTAGGGCTTGAAGACCTCGCTCACTCATATGTCCAAGACGCATGTGTCAAAGTATTATAGTATCCTCCTTCTCTATTGCTACTGAAGTATCACCAACAATAATGCTTTCTGTCAACTTGTACAAATTTGCTATCCGTTATCCTTTGAGAATCGTCATGGAGCCTTTGGTAACTTTGATTCCTCCATCTGCACATGAAAACTTGTACCTTCGAGCTTCCAAAGCTCCCAACGAGAGAGGATTCTTCAAATCCGGAACGTGTTGAATGTTCGTGAGGGTTTGAGCCTATCCATCATTCTCATACGGATGATGCCTACAGTTTTGCACACGGCGTCGTTACCCATCAGGACAGAGCCCCATCATATGGCTTATAAGTACTGAACCACTCCCTTTTTGGGCACATGTAGTATGTGCACCCTGAGTCAAGTAACCAAACATCTGAGTATTTACCTTTTCCTCACTCAGCCGTCAAGACATCACATGGATCCTCATCAGCTTATTCGACAACCCTGACTAGATCTGACTTTCTACTGGTACTAGCCCTATCAGAATCATTGCTGCCTTTCCCTTTCAGTATCTCCTTGTATTTCATATAATTTTTCTTAATGTGCCCTGATTTCTTGCAAAAGTAGTAAGAAAAACTGGTAGAAGCCTCTGGATCCCTTTTGGGTCCCTTACTCTTTGATCTTCCCTTCTGGCCCTTGACAACCAATCCTGAGGCCTTCTCCGTAGAATCTGTCTTCTTCATCAGCTAATTTTTTTGGAGCATCTTCCTGGCATTTTTTTAACTCTAAGGTCTCCTTACCATACATGATGGTCGCCATGTGGTCATAACTTGATGGAAGAGAAGAGAGTAACAGAAGAGGTTTGTCTTCTTCTAGCTTAACCTCTAGAGCCAACAAGTCACTTAAAATTCCATTAAAAGTATTAAGATGTAAAATAGGCGTACCTTCCTTCATTCGAAGGCTGTGTAACTGCTTCTTCATGAAGAGCTTGTTCGACAAACTCTTTGTCATATAAAGGCTCTCCAGCCTACACCAAAGACCAGCAGTTGTCCCCTCGTTCATCGCGTTGTACAGGACTTCGTCTGATAGGCACAATATGATCGCCGCCTTTGCGCGGAAGTCGATGTCGTTTCACTCATCATCCTCCATCTTTGATGGCTTCTTAATACCAAGTAGGGTCTTGTGTGTGCCCTCCATGAGCAACGATGTTACTCGCATCTTCCACAACAGGAAGTTGGACTTCCCTTCGAATTTCTCCACCTTGAACTCGATTGTCGTTGGTCGTCTTGCTAGCCATCACTCTGATGCCAATTGTTATGATCTATCACCGATCAAACAACAGTGAAACACCGAATTAATGGCTATACAGCGGAAACTTTGGAGCGGATCTACCACTAGCAAGCAAAAGAATCTAATAACCGCAAGAAACCAAGAAACACTAGATTTAACGTGGTTCGGCATGTGCCTACGTTCACGGGGAGGAGGGGAGAAATCTTTTTTAAAAACAGAGAAGAAAATACAAGAGTTACAAGAATTATCTCTTACAACTCTCAATGGTGGACTTTTGTTCTTGACACACCTTTAAAAGGCTAACCCTAAGAGGTTTATATAGGACCTAGGATGATCCTAGTCTAACCCTAACTTCAACAATTTAATGAGCACTGCCTCAGAGAGAAGAAAACCCTAATTCAAAACAGATTAGAATCAGAACCGTATTAGGAAATTGTCAAATCCTGCATTAGTGACTAGGGCCAATTATTAGTCGACTAGTACCAAGTATTAGTCGACTATGCTAATAAATTAGTTGAGTACTGTAACACAACCCGAGAATCCAATTCTCTGTTTGCAAGGCCTAGTCGACTATACTCAGTATTAGTCGAGTATACTTAGCATTAGTCGACTGGCCTAGAGCCTAGTCGACTAATAACACCTATTAGCCGACTAATCAACATGTACAAAGCCTGTCCGTGCTTGATCTCTGAAGGTTGTAACACCTCCACCTGATCTTTTGATTCTTCTCCAATGAATATGAGGCACTCCAAATACTAACAATTAATTGTTGGGATTTGTGCGAACAAATAGTCCCACATTAGCTAGACATGGGGTGATCTTGAGTGTATAAGGTTTTGGGCAACTTCACATAGAAGGCTCTTTTGGGATGGTGCCCCAAATCCTTATAAATGGTATCATAGCCATGCCCCGAACTTAGTCGTGTGTGTAGGTGTTGTTCGATCCCCTAGGGCGTTAAAAGGCGCAATATACACCTGTAAAGCTAGTTGAGCTCTCGAGGATTTGGCAGCAATGCTCCTGCTTCATGTAAGGCAGGGAGACTCTTTGTTCGAGGGGGGGTTGTTGGGATTTGTGCGAGCAAATAGTCCCACATCGGCTAGACATGGGGATGGTCTTGGGTATACAAGTATTTGGGCAACTCCACCTAGAAGGTTAGTCTTTTGGGATGGTGCCCCAGGTCCTTACAGATTCTGTTAAATTGTCATAACTTTTCTGTGATAATTTGAATGATACACTAAAATTGTGTTATTTTATGCATTAAAATAGTCATGTTTTGGTTCCTGATATACACTATAATTCCTAGGCCCAGCAGTTGAATTTTGATGAATTTTTGAAATAAAGAGTGTACAGTCTGTTTTGGTAGATCATGTCAATCATTATGAGTCCAATTGAAAACTCTGCATGGAGTTGCAGATGTGTCAACAGCAGACATAAATACAACACCACGTAAGATCTATCCGTCACAAACTGTAATTAATTATTTCTGATTAGACATTTCTGAACAGGATCGTGTTCCCTATGTGTATGTGTTCCCTATGTGTATCCTGCTTATATACTTAATGCACTGTCCTAACTGTCTCTATTGAAAGCAGGTACCGTGCCATCACCAGTGCTTACTATAGAGGTGCTGTAGGTGCATTGCTTGTGTATGATGTCACACGTCATGCTACATTTGAGAACGTTGAGCGCTGGCTCAAAGAATTGAGGGACCATACAGATCCAAACATTGTTGTTATGCTTATTGGGAACAAGAGTGACCTCCGCCATCTTATTGCTGTTTCAACTGAAGATGGGAAATCTTTTGCTGAGACAGAATCTCTGTATTTTATGGAAACATCGGCACTGGAATCAACTAATGTAGACAATGCATTTGCAGAGGTTTTGACTCAGATATACAGGATCGTGAGCAAGAAGGCAGTCGAGACCGGTGATGATTCAGCATCCGCTGTTCCCAGTAAAGGAGAGAAAATTAATGTTAAAGATGATGTTTCTGCACTTAAGAAAGGTGGCTGCTGCTCAAATTAGGTTAAGGTGATGTTACTGATGATAGGTCCTCTACATGATGTAAGTGTCTGATTTTCTTTCCTTTTTTCCTTTTATCATATATATTCCTAATTAGCAACTGTGAGCAATATTTTTGAGTAGATTAGTTTGTGTTTTTGTTTTTCCCCCTTATTTCATTCATCATCTGGCCGACCAAAGATTAGGGATAAATGCTTATTGTCGTTGTTGTCATTGTTATGTCTTATGTCATGACCAAATCAGTTTGAGTGTTATAAACGTGGCTGCCTACCTTTACTGTGCACCATTAATGAGTTTACTATGCGCTGATGTAAGCGATGACGCAAGCGTGCATAGTGACTGCATAGTACCCTAAAGTTTTCCTATAAATAGGCCCTCCCTGATTCATTTCAATGTACATACTTCAGAATCAATAAGAATTTCTACTTCTACTCTGTCTCTAGAATTCTCTGTTTTGGTGTTATATTTTCGGAGTTTTACAACACGTTATCTGCACGATCACTCTAGTCTGTCCCCAGCCTCTACCTCCGTCAGCTCAGGGAAAAAGTCTAACACGTCAAGCCTCTGCCTCCATTAGCTTAAGGTGAAGGTCTTGTCACGAACCTCTGCTTCCATTGCTCAAGGAAAGACCTATCACAAGTCCCAGCCTCTACCTCTACAATCTCAAGGTAAAATTGACAAGTTATTATACTTATAATATTCGTATAACACCACTACTATAATGAAAGGAGGCTCTGCCATCTATTTATAGAAATGTGATGTGATTACGAAAAACAGAATTATGATACTAATTATATTCATATAACACCACTACTATAATGAAAGGAGGCTTTGTCACCTATTTATAGTAAAGTGATGTGATTATGATATCTTTACTAACCTCCAATTTGATGCTTGCGTGGATTAAACCCCAAGCTTCCAATATCGTATATTTTATTATACTGCTATTATATCTGGACAAACACCCACTGAAAGGTTTACCGAGTAGCGTGGTGTGCCAATATTTATTTCAATAATTATTGCTTTATTAATTATGCTTGCAAAACACCCATCAAGTAGAGTGGCGTGCATATATTATAGCTCATAAATATATGTAGTACAATGCATTTATTTTACTATTTCCTTAATTATAATATTTAATTATATAAAATCTAAATTGTTTTTCTCTCTCCCCCCAACGGTTATAAACCCAACAGCTATAAACCCCCAACGGCTAAAACCCTAACGGCTATAAACGGCTGTTTTTCATCCTATAAATTGGTAAATTCTAAACCACATAACTTACTCCTCAATCTCTTTTCATTCTCAAAATTTTCATTATCTCTAGAAGTTTTGTATTCGAGTTTTTCGCAAGATGCTTAGTCTATTTCTGAAGTTTATTATTGTCGTCATCATCATCAATACTTATATCGCTTTTCTTGGAGATATGGATCCCAGTGAATTTTACCCGTATTTTTTTATTTTAATGTTCACCTTCCCTCTTTTGATTGTAGCTATTATGATTGACATGCAAGTTTTTTTGAGAAATAAAAATGTTGTGATTCTAATTATTTTTATATTTTGTTATAGTTATCACCATGTCAAACTTTGCAAAGCTTGAGTTCATTCCACTTGATATCACGGGAAAGAATTATATATCTTGGGTTATTGATATTGAGATACATCTTGAGTCAATAGGTCTCACTGAAACCATTAAAGAAATAAACTCTACGACATTGTAAGATAAGGCAAAGACGACAATCTTTATCCGCAGGCATCTTGACAAAAGTTTAAAATGTGAATATCTCACTGTAAGAGACCCAGGTGTCTTATGGAAAAATCTCAAAGAAAGATTTGATCATCAAAAGCAAGTTATACTCCCTGCCACGCGTGATGAATGGAATGCTTTGCGCTTCCAAGATTTTAAGAAAGTTAGCGACTACAACTCTGCAATGTTCAGAATAGTATCCCAGTTGAAATTCTGTGGGGTAGATATCACGGATGAAGAAATATTGGAGAAGACTTACTCCACATTTCATGCATCCAATATAACACTGCAACAACAATATATGTTGCGTGGTTTTAAGAAATATTCTGAACTAATTTCATCTCTTGTGGCAGAGAAAAATAATGAACTTTTGATCAAAAAACATCAGTCTCGTCCTACTGGTTCAGCAGCATTTCCAGAAGCAAATGCTGCATTCATAATTATGGACGAGGATATAATTATGGTCGTGGCCGTGGACGAGGTCGTGGCCGTGGCCGTGGACGTGGCCGTGGACGCGGTCGAAGTGATTTTTACAACCCTTCACAGAATAACGCGATCCACAAGAAGCATCATGTAGAAAGACATGATAAAGGAAAAGATGTTCGTGAAAGTTCTCTTCAGAATCCTGAAGATTCCTGTTATAAATGTAGCTCCAAAGGACACTGGTCTAGAGTGTACCGAACACCGGAGCACCTTTGCAAGCTTTATAAAGTATCCTTGAAAGGAAAAGAGAAAGAAGTGAATTTCACTGAACATGATGATCCTATGGATGATTCAACTCATCTTGATGCTTCAGATTTTACTGATGATTTTGTTGATCTTCCAACCCATCATGACACTGGTGATAATTAGACATATGATTGTGTATTATCATATTTTGTTATTTGTAATTTTCAAATTTATCTTTGAATGAAATATTTCACTTATAATAATATGTTTCAAATTTATTCTCACCAAATTATTTATTTTGGATGAAGCTTGATATGGATTATTCTAATGATGAAGTCAAGACCAAAACTGGAGAGATTTGCATACCGGATAGCGGTACAACACATACTATTCTCAAACATAAAAGGTACTTCTCTGAATTAAAACCAACAAAGGCAATCATCAATACAATATCAGGTCCTGTAGACTTGATTGAAGGGACTGGTAAAGCCAGCTTTATATTGCCAAATGGAACAAAGTTTTTAATAAAAGATGCTTTGTTTTCACCAAAATTCCAAAGAAATTTGTTGAGTTTTAATGATATATATCTTCATGGATATGATACTCAGTCTGCAACTGAAGAAAATATGAAGTATATGTATCTTACTACTTATGTATCAGGAAAGAAGTGCATACTAGAAAAACTACCAAAGCTTTCCTCAGGATTGCATTACACATATAAATGTGATAGAGTCACATATGGTAGTTAAAGAAGATACAGAGACATTAACTCTGTGGCATGATCGTTTAGGTCATCCTGGTTCAATGATGATGCGAAGAATTATTGAGAATTCACATGGACATACATTAAAGGGCCAGAAGATCCTTCAAGTTAATAAGATTCCATGTGAGGCTTGTTCTCTAGGGAAATTAATCATGAGACCATCACCAGCTAAAATAAAAACAGAATCACCTACATTTCTTGAACGTATCCAAGGTGATATCTGTGGGCCTATACACCCATTGTGTGGACCATTTAGATATTTTATGGTATTGATAGATGCCTCTAGTAGATGGTCCGACGTTTGTTTATTGTCAACTCGCAATGTGGCATTTGCGAGATTTCTTGCTCAGATAATTAGATTACGGGCACAATTTCCTGATTATACAATCAAGAAAGTTAGAATTTACAATGCTGGTGAGTTTACGTCTCAGGCTTTTAATGATTATTGTATGTCAATTGGAATAGCTGTTGAACATCCTGTTGCCCATGTACATACACAAAATGGTTTGGCTGAGTCACTGATTAAGCGCCTCCAACTTATTGCTAGACCATTAATAATGAGAACAAAGCTTCCTATTTCTGTATGGGGTCATGCAGTTTTACATGCTGCATCATTAATTCGCATCAGACCAAGTGCATATCATGAGTACTCCCCTCTACAATTAGCATTTGGTCAAGAATCAAATATTTCCCATCTTAGAATTTTTGGTTGTGCGGTATATGTACCGATTGCTCCACCACAGCGTACAAAGATGGGTCCTCAAAGAAGACTGGGAATATATGTCGGCTATGAATCTTCTTCTATTATAAGATATCTTGAGCCTAAAACAGGTGATGTTTTTACGGCTCGGTTTGCTGATTGCCACTTCAATGAGGCAATTTTCCCAGCGTTAGGGGGAGAAAAGAAACATCTGGAGAAGGAGATTACATGGAGTGAACCATCCTTATTGCATCTTGATTTTGCAAAAGATTATGCATTTACAAGAAATAGCCAATCAATTGCCAGATGCGTTCACTGATACGAAAAGAGTGACTAAATCATATATACCAGCTGTAAATGCTCCTGCTCGGATTGAAATCCCAAAAGGACAATCCGAGAATGAAGTCACTAATGAGTCTAAGACACGCCTGAAGCGTGGTAGGCCAATCGGTTCCAAAGATAAAAATCCTTGAAAAAGAAAAGGAGCAGATAAGCACGATGACCCCAATGTGCAAGAATGTGTTCCAGAAGAAACATAAAATAAGCCCAATAAACAAGAATGTGTTCCAGAAGAAACACAAGATAAGACAAATCAAGAGATGGAAAATCCTGAAGATATAGAAAATCATGAGATCTCTATTGATTATGTCAATACAGGAGGATTATGGAATCGCAATGAGATGGAAAATATGGATGAAATATTTTCCTATTCCGTAGCATGTGATATTGTTAACGGAAGTGAGGATCCTGAACCAAGATCCGTCACTGAATGTCAAAATAGACTTATAGACATGATTGGACAAAGTGGAAAGACGCTATACAGGCTGAATTGAGTTCGCTTAATAAGCGTAAAGTATTTAAACCTATTATTCTCACGCCTGAAGCCGTGAGGCCAGTAGGATACAAATGGGTTTTTGTACGAAAACGCAACGAGAAAAACGAGATCGTGAGGTATAAAGCTCGACTTGTTGCTCAAGGTTTTTCGTAAAGACCTGGAATTGATTATGAAGAAACGTATTATCCAGTAATGGATGCAATTACGTTTAGATATTTGATCAGCCTAGCAGTTTCTAAAAATTTAGAAATGCGTCTTATGGATGTTGTTACAGCTTATTTATATGGGTCGCTTGATAGCGATATTTATATGAAAATCCCTGAAGGATTTAAAATGACTGAAGCATTAAGTTCAAAACCAAAGAATTATATTCGATCAAATTACAAAGATCGTTATATGGGTTAAAACAATCAGGGCGCATGTGGTATAATCGTTTAAGCGAGTATTTATTAAAAGAAGGATATGTGAATAATCCTATATGCCCATGTGTTTTTATAAAGAAAACAACATCTGGATTCATTATCATTGCTGTATATGTTAATGATTTAAATATCATTGAGACTCACAAAGAAATCCTAGAAGCAATGATATATTTGAAGAATGAATTTGAAATGAAAGACCTTGGGAAAATCAAAATATTGTATTGGTTTACAGATTGAGCACTTTCAAAGTGGAATACTCTTACATCAATCAAATTACACTGAAAAGGTCTTAAAACGGTTTAACATGGATAAAGCAAATCCTTTAAGCACTTCAATGGTTGTTAGATCATTGAATGTGAAAAAAGATCCATTTCGCCCTCGTGAAGATAATGAAGAGGTTCTTGATCCTGAAGTACCATACCTAAGTGCAATTGGAGCTCTTATGTATCTAGCTAATTGTACCCGACCAGATATAGCATTTGCTACTAATTTATTAGCAAGATTTAGCTCATCTCCTACACGGAGACATTGGAATGGTATTAAACATGTATTTCGTTATCTTCGAGGAACAACTAACTTTGGTTTGTTTTATTCCAGAGGATCAAAATAAGAAATAACTGGTTATGCAGATGCAGGTTACTTGTCAGATCCACATAAACCCAGGTCTCAAACAGGATATGTGTTCACATGTGGAGGTGCAGCAATCTCTTGGCGTTCACAAAAGCAGATACTTATTGCCACTTCTTCTAATCATGCTGAAGTCATAGCACTCCACGAAGCAAGTCGATAATGTGTATGGCTAAGGTCTGTAACTCAACACATCCAAGAAACTTGTGGATTACTAGTCAACAGAGATCCAACAGTACTGTTTGAAGACAATGCTGCATGTGTCGCTCAAATGAAGCAAGGATTCATTAAAAGCGACCGTACCAAGCATATACCCCCGAAGTTCTTCTCATTCAGCCAAGAGCTTGAAAAGGATAAGAAAATTAATATTCAGTATATCCGATCAAGTGATAATGTGGCAGATCTCTTTACAAAGGCACTTCCCCTTATAACTCTCAGAAAGCTTATTCATGATATTGGGATGCGTCATAAGCGAGATTTATGAAGAAGAACTACTTATGTCAACTTGAGTGGGAGCTTACGTGGCTGCACTCTTTTTCCCTTATTATGGTTTTGTCCCACGGGGTTTTCCTGGTAAGGTTTTTAACGAGGCAGCATAGAACACGTATACAGAGATGATGTACTCTTTTTTCCTTTCGCTATGGTTTTGTCCCACTGGGTTTTCCTAGCAAGGTTTTTAATGAGACATCATGTAAGGTTGACAGCCAAGGGGGAGTGTTATAAACGTGGCTGCCTACCTTTACCGTGCACCATTAATGAGTTTACTATGCGCTGATGTAAGCGATAACGCAAGCGTGCATAGTGACTGCATAGTACCCCAAAGTTTTCCTATAAATAGGCCCTCCCTGATTCATTTCAATGTACACACTTCAGAATCAATAAGAATTTCTACTTCTACTTTGTCTCTAGAATTCTCTGTTTTGGTGTTATATTTTCGGAATTTTACAACATTGAGATCTTTTTCTATAGTGTCATAGTCTGCTTGCACATCTCGTAATTTTCAGTGATGACAGGTGCAGAGATTTTAATTGGTGACGAGGATGACTACATGTAATTAATACACTGAATGGTGACAATAATAAAAATATTGGGAAGCTAAGGATAGAGAACATGTATTTAAAATCATTGTAGGATCTGGTGTTGGTTGACAGTAGTTAATACTATTTCTGAGCAAGAGTCCTGCTTTTATGAAATATGGGGCCAGGATGGCTTCTTATCCACTTTCTGTAGAGTCTGCCCTCTTTTCCTTTCTTGCAAAGAAAGATCTGCCTGTATTTGGTGACTAGAATCTAGGGTCTGGTTTTTGTGATGTGTTTCGAAGATATTCAATAAAATCTAAGGCCATTAGATTATTATTTTAATTGTTGAAATGGTTTTTGTGATGTTTTGTTTGATGAACTAGAGTGCTTGGAACACCCTTGCTCCATGTGACAGGCCACGGCATCAACTAGCAACGGGTGTAGAACATAATTGGTATTGTCGGCAGCAAGGGCAGCCATTTTGCCTTGTCTGAGGAGGATCGATAATTTTGTTTTTCTATCTGCCATTTATCATATCATTTGACTCATTAAGTTTCTATATACAGTAGTTAGTGCAGAACTATTTCTATTTGCCACCCTTGGTTATGCTGAAGCATTGATCTTGATTGTGGGATCCATCACCAGTGCATACTTAAGGTTTTCTAATTGATTATGCTGCTGTCAAATTAAAAGTTTTCTGATAAATTACTTCTTGTTAACTTACAGGGCTTGTTTCTTTCTTGTCGCAGTTGTGATTATGAAATGGGTATACGTCGAAGAGATGATAATGTGAAGACAAATGCATCAGCCGCTTCAAGTGGAGTAGGCTTTCCAATCTCTGCTATGTGTCCTGTCATCAGGAAGGCCTCCGTATTTTCGACTGGAGTTAGATTTGTCTGTAAGCTGAAGTAGTTTCAAGATTCTAATTGTAATCCATATCAGGAAGTTGGTATAAGCAACTTAAGCTCATTTACCTGCACTGGCTATAAGATGGTGCAAAGAAGACTTGTTTTTTTTTTTTTAACTCCATCACTTGCGCAGATGTATTCATTTGCTTTGTGACAAAATACTTCAAATCCGAGCATGATGTTTCTGCTTGTCTCTCAGTTTGGAGCATTTTTTTCAGATGAGCATTTGTATGCCAGCTAGGCGTACGATGAGGCTGCGCTTTTCCCATGTTTGTGTTCTGTATCACTTAACATTATTTTCTTGATTGATGTTGTTGGTGGACTTCCGCTGTTAGTCTCATTGCGGGGGCGTGAGCTGCAGACATGAACTGAACTGAATCTGAAGTTAGAGCTGCCATTTTAGTTTCGCCCACCGGCGAATCTGGGCATTTCAAGGATATATATATATATATATATATATATATATATATATATATATATATATATATATATATATATATATGAGCTTACTGTACCTCAGCCTGCGGGACGTTGCTGAATATATGTCACACATCGGTCGCAGAGTGTGGGCACCAAAAAAATCAAAAAAATCCCGCCTAAACAATCGTGAAACAAATTGACAAAAATACCCCTTTTATATGACGACGGCGACTTCTAGCATTGAAAAGTAAAAAAAATATTCCATGGTCGCATACTTAATACAGAATAAAAAATACCGGAGGAAACATGCTATCGTATAGCAATGCGACCTCCTTCAGTACTGCGACCAAAGTCGCAAACTTCTTTCTCATTACGATGGTGATGACGAGGATTAGAAGTTTAAAAATTGTATTTTTTTTTTTTTTAAATATATATAAATCTGTTTTCTAAAGTTAATTGTGTGAATTACATTTTTTACTATTATGTCTTGGTTGAAAAATGCTGTACAATTGTTACAAACCTTCATTTTAAAAATTTTACGCTAAACGAATATACTGCGACCATGGACGCAGTTAATAATTATATTACTTCACCCTTATAAATTTTTAAAATGAAAGGTTGCGACATTGGTTGCAGTTGCTGGACGCAGACTTAATAAATACACTGCGACCTTGGTCGCAGTTGCTGGACTTTAGTCTTAATCAACAACAACACTGCTACCTTGGTCGCAGTTTCTGACCGTAGTCTTAATAAAATAAACGACCGTAGTCTTAATAAAATAAACTGCGACCTTGATCGCAGTTGTTGGTGTTTAGTCTTAATAAAATACACAGCGACCTTGGTCGCAGTTGCTGGTCTTTACTCTTAATCAACAACATCACTGCGACCTTGGTCGCAGTTGGTGGTCTTTATAAATAATCAACAACAACACTGCGACATTGGTCGCAGTTGATGGCCGCAGTCTTAAAAAAATAATCTGCAATCTTGGTCGCTATTGCTGGTCTTTAGTTTTAATCAACAACAACACTGCGACGAGGTAAACAACAACACTGCGACGAGGTGACACGTCACCGCAGCAGTTGCTTAGTCGCAGTCTTTGGTCACAGTGTCGACCCTGGTCGCAGTAGTTACTGTTTGCAATGTATCTTATGCGACCATGGTCGCAGTGTCATCTATGGTCATAGTTGTTTAGTTTGCAATGCATGGCTGCGACCAAGTTCGTAGTTTATTAAAAAAAACAAATATGCTTTTTATTTATGTCTAGGCATTTATCTCCAGGCATGTGCAAATGATACAAAAACGATCTCTTATACAATAAGATTGAGTGTTACAATATAGCAGTACAAAGAAGACTAAACATCAAAAAGATCCCTTGTTGACTAAGAGTAGTGGTGTTATTGAGGTCTTTTATTTATGTCCAGACATTTATCTTCAGGCATGTGAAAATGATACAAAACGCTTTGTTATACAATAAGATTGAGTGTTACAATATAGCAGTACAAAGAAGACTAAACATCAAAGTAGCCAAGAAGACTAAACATCAAAAGAGCCCTTGTTGACTAAGAGCAATCTTCTTCTTGAGGTCTGGTGGCAGCAGAATCCTCCGATTCCAACTGACCCTCCAAAGTGCCGGGATACGATCTTTCGTTGATGAACATCTCTTCACCAGAAGGTTATCCAGTGAGCATGGAGTTTCCTCGATGTCACTTCTGGGGTAAGAGAGGGAGAGTGAGACCTCACAAGGTATGCTACCCACCACTATATCCACCACATCCCCTGCCGCCATACCCACTCTGACCATCCGTTACCAGCAAGCTTGACTGGTGCATCAAGTCAGAGCAGATCTCGGTGAGGCTTAAGTCCTCGTCAGGGATCATGACTTCTTCCCTTGTGAACGACGAGGACCATGACTTCTTCCCTTGTGGACGATGAGGTCTATGACTTCTTCCCTTGTGGACGAACATCGATCAAGTTCGTCCGTAGGGTCATCTTCATCCATGGAGGCAGACCCCTGTTAGAGACTCTGAAGAAGGCGGAAATTCTCAGAGCAATTGCTCTCGAAAGAAAACAGTCTAATTATGGGCTGTTAAAGGGAGAGGGTGAGTCCTATTTATAGGCAGCCTATAATAACCATAATTAATGGTTCATTAATCAGAATCGTCGGCATTAATGGTCTCCAACCGCCAGCGCCGGTTTGGCATTAAAAGACATTAACGCCTAAACCCAATGAAGAGCCGACGCGTGGACAACCGCTTCGGGAAACAACGAATGGTGCGGGGTTCGTCAAAGTAGACTTGACGTTAAAAGATCTCATAAAATCTTTATGACAGGTCGCGTCTCACGGAGTGACTCCAAGTCGCATCAGACAACAGACAACTTTTCATTTTTCATTTAGATTCAAAAAATGACTTAATCCAAAAACAACACTTAATAAAACAACACTTACTTAACGTACTGCGACCAAAGTCGCAGTCCATGTAATGCAACCCTAGATTGCAGTTGCTGGCCATCTTTATCAATAACAACACTGCGACCTTGGTCGCATTTAACCATGTACACTGCGACCAAAAGACTTTGACTAAGGTCGCAGTTTAAATGTACAATGCGACCAAAGACTCTGACTACATTATATACAAAAAAATTAATTACTTAACGTACTGCGACCAAAGTCGCAGTCCATGTAATGCAACCCTAGATTGCAGTTCCTGGCCATCTTTATCAATAACAACACTGCGACCTTGGTCGCATTTAACCATGTACACTGCGACCAAAGACTTTGACTAAGGTCGCAGTTTAAATGTACAATGCGACCAAAGACCCTGACTACATTATATACAAAAAAATAAACTATAAAGTAGAATTTTATCACAGGCTGAAAAAATTGATCTGAAAAGAGCGGCAAAAATAAAAGGGGAAAAAATAATAATAAACAATAAGGAAAAGTTATCATAAGGGGTATTTGGTAATTTAACTTCTACCTAAAAGCGGGCCGCAAGTCAGTGAGGTGACAAATTGAGCCACGTCACCGCAGGCTGAGAGAGTACTCTCAGCCCGCAGGCTGATATACATTTCTCTCTCTCTCTCTCTCTATATATATATATATATATATATATATATATATATATATATATATATATAGTGAGTTAATCCCCTAAGAACGGTTCTCACGAATTCATGTGAGAACTTTTACGTGGGCCGTCGGATCTGACAGAGATCTAGTTTTATTTGATTTGATCTATCAGATCCGACGACCCACGTGAAAGTTCTCACAGAAATTCGTGAGAACCGTTCTTAGGGGATCAGCTCCATATATATATATATATATATATATATATATATATATATATATATATATATATATATATATATATATATATATAGAAATGTAAATTAGCTGACATAGGAGGTAACTTCCTCCTATGTCGCACTCAAAAATCAATTTCCCGAGTGAATTTTCAAGATCCAACCGCACATTATCATCTTCATATTCTAAGATATATACATATAAAAAATCAAGTGATTTGAAGTTTGTTTACTCTATTTTCTTTAGGTTCAAACATTAACGGTTTTTTAACAATAGAACAAAATGGAACGATTAGATCAATGACTAAACGAAATTCAAATCAGTTGATTTTTTATATGTGTATATCTTAGAATATGAAGATGGTAATGTGTAGTTGGATCTTGAAAATTCGCTCGGAAAATATGATTTTTGAGTGCGACATAGGAGGGAGTTGCCTCCTGTGTCAGCTGATTTACATTTCTCTCATATATATATATATATATATATATATATATATATATATATATATATATATATATATATATATATATATATATATATAGGGGTATTTGTACTTCAGCCGCTAGCTGAGAGTTTCTCAGACGACATGACGTGGTTTCATATTAGCCGCAGAGAAGTCGAAAATTTAGGCGATAAAAAGACAAAACATTCTGCTCGAAAAGATCCTTAACCACTTTACCGCTGTCCAATGACTAAAATATCATCAGTTTCATTTTTTAACTTGGCTACAATTGTTCCTCCACCAAAAAATTTACATATCTGAAAATTTAAGTTTTTTCAAATAAAAAGATTACAGATTTTGATTACTAATTTTTTTTGAAAGATGTTTTAATCACAATAAAAATCTTTTACTGCAAATTGAAACAGTTTATTTTAGTTATTTTTTGTTTTCTGAAACTGCAATCGAAGTCGCAGTTTCTGAAAAGAAAAATTATGAATTTAAATTTTTTAACATAATTTTCACTTTTTAGATTTATTTTTACTTTATATTGCGACCTTGGTAGCAGCGTTGCGGCCTTTTTATTATTTTTTTTTGATTAGGGTCGAAGTATTTTTTCGACCTTAGTAAGCTAAATAGGATACTGCGACCGTGATCGCAGTCTTATGAAATAAGAGTTGCAGTCAATTGAAGCAGTGATGAAGATCTTGTAAGTTAATTAATTAAGATGATTAGAAAGTTGCGACTTCGATTGTAGTCTTATGTAACAGCAGTTTCTTTGAGAATGTTTTGTTAACACTGCGGCCTTTGTTATAGTATTTTTTATTAAGTAATCTAAATAGAATACTGCGACCGTGGTCGCATTCTTATGAAACAAGAAACGTAATCAATTGAAATAGTGAATAAGGTCTCGTAAGTTAAGTAATTAAGATGATTAGAAGACTGCGGCATTGGTCGCAGTATTATATAATAGCAGTCTTTTAGAAAAGTTTTGTTTGATAACACTGTGACCTTGGTCGCAGTATTTTATAACTTATTTTTTATTTTTGCGACCAAAGGTCGCAGTATTTTTATTAATAAATTTTAATTGGACCGCGACTTTAGTCGCAATCCTGTAAAACAAATAGTTTGAAGATGAAATTTCATATTGCGACTATGGTCACAGAACTCAATTTTATCTGACAGTTTATTATTATGAATGCGACCAAAGTTGCAGTCTTGATGAAAGGACAACTTTTAAAATAATTTTTTTCCTGCGACTTTAGTCGAGACACTAACAGATTGGTTATATATTTATTTGTATTTTACATGTCTTTTAGATTTTAAATCGAATGACTAACATTTTCGATGATGAAAAATTTCTGATAGGCCTTCCTTTTGAAGAAGAAGAAGAAGAAGAGAAGAATGACGATGAAAAATATTGAAGCTGACATCCCGAGGGAACAAGCACCTGTCAAAATAGCTGACGGAGATCTTGATCTGCAAACTAAAAATCAATATCTGATCCCGCTCTCGCTATTTTAGAACGACGTTCTCTACGAGTCAAATCCTAAATCTGATAGCGTGAGGAGACACAGAGAGAGACGTATAAAAAAAGAGAAAAATAATACTAAAGAATATAAAACTAATACATCATCTCAAGAAAACTGTCTTTTTTGAACGATAGGAATTTCAGTAATTTCAATTATTTTCAAAAAGCGGGGCGCCATTAAGATTGTCGAATTATGTGGCACATATTGTGCCACGTCATCGCCAGCTGAGAGGCAATCTCAGCTGTCGATTGATATACATTTTTCTGATACATACATACATATATATACACATATACATATATATATATACATATATAGATATACATATACATATATATACATATATACACGCGCGCGCGCACACACACACACACAGCATTCCTGTCAGGTAGGCAGATACATGACTGCACCGTTTTAGTTCATGAACTGGTGCATGACTTCAAGAAGAAGACTGCATTTAAGGTATGTTTGAAAATTGATCTCTAAAAGGCATTTGATAGTGTTAACAGACATTTTGTTTGCTACATTATGAACTACATGGGGTTTCCTGAAAGATGGACAACATAGATTAGAGAGTGCATTGACTCCCTTGCCTTCTCCATTATGTTAAATAGTAGCCCTACTGGACACTTCCCTAGTAATTGGGGGGTGAGGCAGGGAGATTGTTTGTCCCCTACATTTTTGTGCTTGTTATGGAGTTCTTCTCCATTAAGATGGATTTGGCTATTGCTGCTGGAGATATAAAGCCTATTATCAGAGGAAAAGAGCACATAGTATCCCATCTTCTCTTTGCTGATGATGTGCTTGTCTTCACAAAGGGATAAGCTGCCTCATTAAGAAATATTGACAGAGTCCTTGATCTACTGGCTCAAAGCACTGGTTTAGTGATTAACAAAATGAAAAGCAAGATGTATTTCAGCAGAGGTTGCCAGAGAGTAAGTGAACTTAAGGAGGTGTTGGGTTTATTGAAGGAAACTTGCCAGCAAAGTATCTGGGTATTCCTTTTTCTGTTAACTATTTAAAGGCACAGAATTACTCCTCTATTATTGACAAGTGCAGAGAGAAGATAGAGGGCTGGATGGCTGCAACTCTTTCCTTTACAGGGAGGATTGAGCTCATTAAAACGGTGATGTTTGAGATTTTGCAGTATTGGATACAATCTTTTAAAATTTCAAATTCAGTCCTTAAAGTCCTAGAAGGAATGTTTGCAAAATTTCTTTGGAGAGACAAGATACATGCTTGGGCTTGGGATCAAATTTGTAAACCAAAATCAGAAGGTGGATTAGCAGTGAGAAGAATTCAAGAGATCAACAAAGCTGCTGGAGTGAAACTGGTCTGGAGGTGCTGCAACAATTTTGATTCTGCCTGGCCAAATTGGATGGAATCTCAGTATTTCAAGGATGTGAACTTCTGGGAAGCCCCTGTACATCTTCTCCATTCAGGGACATGGAAATTTATAGCAGCAAGTAGAAACCTGGCTAAGTTGTATATTAGAAGAAGTATAGGAAATGGAGAAGACACCTCACTATGGTTTGACTTCTGGCTCAAAGAAGGTGCACCTGCAGATCATATGAGCAGGCAAAGCCCTGATATTGTGAGTAACCCCAGCTAGAAAGTAAGTAAACTGATTCAGCACAATGCTTGGTATCCTTCTATTGCTTCACTGGATCACTTATGGCATATTATCCTAAGGACTGATATTCATGCATAAGAAAAGGATAGCTGGAAGTGGCCTGTCTCAGCTGCTGGGGGGTTTTCATTGAAATCTGCCTGGGAAGTTATCAGACATAAATGAGGTAGTTTTGAGTTTCAACATCTCATTTGTTTCCCATCTCATTGTCCAAAATGGCTGCTTGCTTGTTGAGAGCTATTCAGATGAAGCTGCCAATTAAAGACAAACTCCATCAATGGGGGATTCTACAGAACAATACTTGTGTTCTCTGCAATTTGTATCTAGAAACTATAAGTCACCTATTTTTGATTGCAGGTACACAAGTTACATATGGGCCTTGTGCAAGCTTAAGTTAGGCATGTCCCAACAGATTTCTTCCCTGACTATTGAGGCCAGAATGCTAAACTCCACATTCAGAACAAAATCACAATCTACTGCTTTGGCTAGGCTGGTGCTTGCATCAGCTGTTTGACACATATGGAAGGAGAGAAACTTGAGGATATTTCAACACAAGGAGACTAAAAATACTCAGAGATTCCTGCAACTGCAAAGAGATGTTTTGACATTGCCACAAGGAAGCAGATGGGGGGGAGGACTCTGATAAGGCAAAAGATGAAATGTTGCAGAACTGGTTCATTCCAGTTACAGACTAAGGTGTGCAACACCAAGTACAGAAGCTTGAAGAGCTTTGTTGCCTGCATAAGCTCTATAAACTGTCTGTTTTTCTGTTTCTGAAGCACATGTGGCTTAGCCCATATGTCGGGGTATCGGCTTTTATTTCATGAATTTGTCAGTTTTGTAAATGAGGATATATTTGGGTGAGCTTTGGGTCAATCTTGGATTTACTCTTAGGATACTATAGTGGAGGGTGACAGCCAGGGGTCTCTCCCCTCTCTATAGTCACCAAAGACTATTATCCAGAGTAGCCCAGCCACTTTGTATATTGTACATGATTTTTGATATCAATAGAAATTATCTTTACTCTTACATACATACATACATACATACATACATGTACATATACATATATATGTACACGTACACACACACACACACACACACACACACACACACACACATATATATATATATATATATATATATATAGCCACTTTGTATATTGTACATGATTTTTGATATCAATAGAAATTATCTTTACTCTTATATATATATATATATATATATATATATATATATATATATATATATATATATATATATATATATATATATATATATAGAGAGAGAGAGAGAGAGAGAGAGAGAGAGAGAGAGAGAGAGAGAGAGAGAGAGAGACTTGTGTCATTCCGGAAGGATTCGAGACTGAATTTTCTCACTCAAATACCAACATCCGACATTCAAATACAAGATCCACTCCGTTGAAGTTAATCTATATTATTTAAAAAAACTAAAAATAAAAAATCAGTTGTTTTGAATACTTTTGCTCGTCCACCAAGCGGCGCAAAATGGACGGCCGAAAGTAGTGAGTTGGTTAGATCTATGTCTTTAGACATACAAATTCTCGATCCAGCCATTTGATTATGATCTAAACATTTAAAAACTCCTACAAACTAATTTTTGTTAGATTTCAAATGTTATACACCGTTAAACAGACCAACTCACTGTTTAGGCCGTCTGTATCCCCCCACTTGATGCATGAGCAAAAAGTATTTAAAATACTTAATTTTTGATTCATAGATACTTGAAATAATATAGATCAATTTCAACGGAATGGATATTTTATTCAGATGTCGTAGAGTGGTATTTGAGTAGGAAGGATTCAGCCTCGAATCCTTCCAGAATAACACAAGTCTATATATATATATATATATATATATATATATATATATATATATATATATATATATATATATATATATATATATATATATATATATATATATATGCTGAGGTTTCTGTACCTCAGCCGCCAGCTGAGGGAGTCTCTCAGCCAGTGACGACGTGACACAATCTCTGCCACAGATCTGTCGCAGAGTGTACGCGGTAACGAAGCCAAAAAATCCTGCTAAAAGGGTCATCAATTACTTTATTGTACCAATTGACCAAAATGCCCTCAGTTTTAATTTTAACCTAGCAAAAACTCATCCTACACAAATATTAACCAGGCAAAAATTTGTGATTTTTAGAGAAATTTTCATTGAAGAAATTACCAAGCAAAAAATTACTTTTATAGTAAATAAGATCAAAGTCGAAAAAATACTGATTTGGAGTAAAAAGCAATTTTAATCACAGTTTAACTGTAGATTGCGACTTTACTTGTTTTTTTTAATTCATTTGTTTAAAAAAAACTGCGATCAAAGTCTTGGAATTTGAAAATAATAATTTGAAATAAATAAGAGGTTTTTAAAATATTTCAAACTTTAGAGTGTGACTTTGACTTTTTTAACTTTGTTTCTTTAAAGAACACTGCGACTCAAAATTGAATCTTTAAAATTAATAATTTTTTAAATAAGTTATTTACAAATATTTCAAGCTATAGAATGGAATTTGAGTTTTTTTTAATTTATTTGTTTTAAAAATATTGCGACCAAAGTTACAGTCTTTCAAAATTAAACTATTTAGAATATTGCGACCTTGATCACAGTCTTGTATAACTTCTTTTAAATACGATTAAAGTCACAGTCTTTGAAAAATAAGCTGTTTAAAATACTGCGACCCTGGTCGCTGTCTTGTATAACTTCTTTTTTACTGATAATAAGAACTGCGACCAAGGCTGCTGTTAATTTTAAATCAAGTATTATTATAACTGATAAAATTGGCAGTCAAATTTTACTCAGAAATATCATTTTAAATGAACTGTGACTATGATCGCAGTATGAACTCAGAAATGATTAGTTCTCATGCACATATGAACTGCGATCAAGTTCGCAGTGCAAGAACAATATATAAAACTTACTATCATTAAGCACTGTGACCTCATTCGCAGTTCATAATCATAATCCGGATATTACAAAAAAATTCATTTATAAAATGCGACAAAGGTCGCAATCCTAACAACACTTAATCATAATAAAGTAGATTAGCACTGCGAGCGTGATAACAGTTCTCATATAACACAAGTTATAAAATACTATATTATGACTGTGACCTTTCCACAGTCATTAATATCCTATCTACCATGATACATTGAGAGTCTCAAAAAATACTAGTAAAATTAATTTAGATAAAAGAAAGAGGTACACTATACTAAAAATAAAAATCTGGAAAGAAACATTCTATAAAAAGCTAATTTGTAGTTCACATCATAAATTTCTAAAAGAAAGGTACTCTAGGAGTTCTCCCGCCATAATTGCTTCAATTAAATATTTAACTTCGTTTTATCTTTTCTTCGAATACTCAACCGTCACCTCTAACACTTATTATTACTATAAATATCGTTTCAGAGTATTGGCTTTTTTTGTAGTGCCTGTAAGTAATATATATTAAAGATCTGACTTCTAAAAAAAATATTTATGCTCTTTTTTCTTTTTTTATTTGATTTCTATCTTTCTTAAGTAATTTATCCTTGAATCATGTCTTCTGAATCTTCTTTCTCTGAACAATTTGATTTCATCTTCACTCATTCTCCCACATGTCCTCTTTCTTCAAGGAAGTCGAGTGAATCTGATAGCAGTTTGGACTTCTCTCCTTTTAACTCTCTTCTTTCGTCAAGTAATGCTACTTTTGATCGTACTCTATATGAGGAAGATTAAGTTTTTTCGGGGCATGGTGAGGAGCTTATTTAATTGCAACTTGATGAAGACATGCATGATAAAAGCATATCCTCTAATGCTGAAGGCGCGCTTTCTCCCAGCATGTCCTCTGAAGGTTCTTCTCGATACGGATCAGAGAAGAATTTAATGTAGACGACCCATTTTAGGAGTTTATTGATAAACCAAAGTACCCTTCAAAAGAGGAGGAGAGCGAGAAAGAGAGCTAGGAGGTCAACGAGGGAGAAGAGGAAAGCGAGCAGGAAGAGAAAGACGAGGAGAATAAAGAAGATAATTTTCTGTTTTATGATGGTGATGACGAGGACTAATATTTTCTGTTATTTGATAATTACTTATTTTCTCTTCTTTTTTAAAGCTTTTAATGCTCATTTGTAAGATTTCTTTCTGATCATATAATATGCTATTAATAGAATTTCTTTTTTTTTTCTGAAAATGTTCTTCAATTACATGTACAAGTATGTATCTTTCATACTTTTTAATTCACAGTGTTCGCAAAAACTTTAAAAAGTGATTTTATAAAGACTGCGACCATGGTCACATTCCTCATTTATACTTTATATAATTTACATAATAATTTGATAACAAATATATTCATGTTGTAATATCCATGTTCACTAATATCGTAGTAAATACTATGTATTAATTTTAAATATAGTAATTAAAGTGGTTAACAATTGTTTACTAAAAGAAAGTATAAAAAAAGAAAAAATTAAAATGAAATAAATTGGGATTAGATCCAAACCCATGTAAGATGGCTTATCACTTAAAAATAAAATAAAAATAAAAAGTGCCATATTTTTGCTAAGACCAAGTTTTGAACCCAAGCACTCAAGCCAAGAGCCCAATGATTATAACAAGGTGCCACACTTATTTGTCATGTTTACTCTCACACTTTTATATTTAACTCTCACTACAATAACTTCAACTCCCCCACATTCTCCCACTCTCTCTAACTTCTCTTCCATCTTCTCTCTCATTTGCTCCCACTCTATACAACTTCCCCTGACCCTAAGGCACGAATTTTAGAGTGAGATTATAGGTATGGGGATATATATCATTCATCTCTTTACAAAGCTCTGATACCAAGAAAATCCTATCATGTCCCACTAACCAAAATACACTATTGTGGGTATGCGACGAGAGCCAATGACATATTATTATTAACACGCTAAGTCTCAATACAAGAAAGTTCAATACATTAAAGTTATAACATATTCCAGCTTTACTACACAAGTACAAAATGTCACAATAGCCTGCATTATTAAGGAAACCAAAGTACATAAAATATAAGATCCTCACAATTAAAAGTGGATGTAACACTAGCCCTGAAGTCCTACCACGTGCTCGAAGTACTCCTGGTCCTGAGGTGCTTCTGAATCTGAGCAAACAAATTCAGGGTCGTCAATAAAGTGACCTAGTGAATGGAGAGGAGCATGCAGAACACTTGAGGATTATGTTGCAGACCCTTTGGCAGGAGAAGCTCTATGCCAAACTGAGTAAATGTGAGTTTTGGCTGAAGAGCGTGACATTTTTGGGACATATTGTTTCAAGAGAAGGCATCTCAGTGGATCCTAGTAAGGTTCAGGCGGTGAAAAATTGGCCCGTTCCAAAGTCGGCAACTGAAATTAGGAGTTTTTTGGGGTTAGCTGGATATTACCGGAGGTTCGTGCAGGACATTTCAAAAATTGCCAGACCCCTGACCAAGTTTACCCGAAAAGGGAAAAAGTATGTATGGACAGCAGAGTGTGCTACTGCTTCTGAAGAGTTGAAGAACAGATTAATTTTGGCTCCAATCTTGAAGATGCCTGACGGGACTGGAGGTATGGTCGTATATAGCGACGCATCGGTGCGAGGACTGGGGTGTGTACTAATGCAACATAGACATGTGATAGCCTATGCATCCAGACAATTAAAGCCACATGAGAAGAATTATCCTACGCATGGCCTGGAGCTGGCAGCAGTATTTTCGCCTTGAAGATTTGGAGGCACTATTTATTGCGCGATCAAGTGCTGATTTACACTGACCATAAGAGTTTGAAGTATATCTTTACTCAAAAGGAGCTGATCATACGATAAAGGCGGTGGCTAGAGTTGATGGCTAATTACGATATTGTTCTACAATATCACCCTGCGAAGGTCAATGTAGTACCGGATGCTTTGAGCAGGAAGCCTGAAGCTTATATGGTGATGTAGATTACTTAGCAAAAAGAATTGCTTGAGGAGATGAGACGGATGAAACTGATAGTGACATGGAGTGTTGGCCCAAAGGCCCATCGCTCTAGTTTTGATGATGATTAACTCATGTAGTTATAATACTAATGATTTTGTGTTTATTTAGTCTCAGATGTTTGATCAAGATCTTAATAGGCGTTTAGCTTTAACAAAGGATTCGAAGTCAAGTTTTGGAGCACGTGTTGATTCAAGAGCTCGCGCATCAAGATTGCATCAAGTACTCAAGAGGAGTCTAACTCTTTGGATCAAGTTTGGACCAAGTCAAGAAGGAGAAGAAGATTTTCAAGAGAAGATTTTCAAGAAGACTTGTGTCGTGTTTCTAAGTATTAAGATTTGTTTTTAGATAAAATGTAAAGGATAGATTAGTTGGTGGATTGCTCAAGTTCATATACACACATACAAAATTTATATGTGTTTTTATAAGATAGTTTTGAGTTTAAGAAAAATATTGTTTTGGATTTAGCAAAACTTATTTTAGAGCTTATTGTCAAAAACATAGATATTTCATCTCATATGTGTAGTGGATCATATCCATACACACTAAGCTTCAAAAATGTTTAAAATATCTTGTTTTGTATTTAGAGAAGTTTTGAAAAAATCATTTTTCAATTTGGAGAGTGTTTTTGAAAAATACAATTTTTGTTTAAGGCCAAAATTTTTATATCACAAAAATGGTTCAAAATGTTTGTAATATATGTTGAATTTTGATCACACATATTTGTACTTCAAAGTATTTCAAAGAACTCATTTTTGTAGATTTTTAGTGATTTTATGGGATTTTATAAGAAAATATAAAACCAAGTTTAATCCCTAAAAAATGTCTGACCAAGTCTTTTGGCGGTCGACCGGGCGGTCGACGGGTGGTCGACCGATGTGCACAAAACGTACACGGCCAAATGGCTTGAGGGTCGGTCGATCGGGCGGTCGACCGTCCAGAGAGCTCTGCTCTCTGGATCTGGCCCCGGTCGACCGGGCGGTCGACCGATAGGCCAAAGCTGTGGATCGGTCGACCGGGCGGTCGACCGGCAGGCTGCAACGGTCATAAATTTGACCGTTGGCCGGTCGACCGACAACAGCGTCAGCTGCTGATTTGGCCTGCAACAACTATATTTTGGGAGCCTATAAAATTGGATTCCCTTGGCTTTTTTCAGCAAGAGATTTTTGGAGAGTTTTCAAGCTAGTTTTTCCCATCTATTTCAGAGGTTTTCTCCACTTATTTTAGAGCTAAAACTTCCATATCAAAAGGAGAGTTTTCAAGAGTGATTTTCAAAAGAGATTTCTTGAGTTTTTTCTCCACTATTCTATCTTGTTTTCTCACACATATTTGAGCTTTCCATTGCTATATCAATCCTATATGAGAGTTGTTGTGAGAGTGTTTTTAGGTGATCAAAGTGTTGAGATCACCAAAGTGTTTCATTATTGTATTTGAGGAGGCGAACTTGCGGGTTTGTGTTGTTCGAGTTCTTGTGAAAGCTCGGTGTAGAGGTGCGGCCTCGGCAAGCTAGTGTGCTTGCGTGTGTTGTTCTTGCGGGAACAGAGAGGGACCAGTGAGTCAAAAGAGTTCTAGTATGAACTCGTTGTAGGTGTTACGACACCAAGTGATCTGGTGGATCATTTTAGTGAAAATCCTTCATAGTGTTGAAGGCGGGGACGTAGAGCAAGGGTGCTCGAACCTTGAAATAAATCTCTCGTGTTTGCGATTGCTCTCTCTATCTCTCACTTGTGCTTATATCTTACATGCTTACATTGCTTTTATCTTTGTATGCTTGATATATCTTGTGCCTTGTTGGGATTGTTTGCTCGCACTAGTATTCAACCAAGAGAGCCATAGCGGCACCTCAACTCTTATCTAGAGGAATCTTAAGGAGATAGTCCAGAGCCCTTCACCAGGAATTCGGCTACACTCTTATGTTATACCTTGTGTTTTGCATAATAATTTTTGTTTTGATAAATAGTTTTTAATTTCGCATTAATTCATCATTAGATTAGCTAGTCACCTATTCACCCCCTCTCTAGGTGACCTACATGGAGGACTAATGCTTCTGGACAGTTAATGACTTTGCAATTTCAGTCAGCCTTATTAGAGAAGGAGTCTCAAAGTGGGGACCCCAAGATACAAGAATTCAGAAATCAAGTGGAGGCTAGATTGGGGACGGATATGCAGATCCATAGAGATAGGCTCCATTTTGGTGACAGAATTTGTGTACCAAAAGGAGATGTTCGATAAGAAGTTCTATCTGAAGCCCATGACTCAGCCTATTCCATATATCCAGGAGGGACGAAGATGTACCAAGATCTGAAGCAACGATTCTGGTGGCACAGAATGAAGAGAGAGATTGCTCGTTCCCCCTTTGCTGCCACCTTCGCCACTACTCCAGCACCATCTCCACCATTCCACCATCCTTCCTTCCATATCCTTCTCCGTTCTAATAACAACTATAACACCAACTCCAACCACTATCAACCTTCCCTTCTTCTTCACAAAAACGACCCACTTCCACCACCATCTTCTTCATCATTTCTACCATCACCTACATTACCTCGGCCACCAAAAACCACCCTAAACTCTCCTCCTCGGTGAGCTCTTCCATCCTAGCCAACTCGTCGCTCTCCAAAATACTGTTTTCAAAACTCCAAAATTCCTATTTGTACAAGACTTGCACCACCATTGGCTTAGGCTTAGGGCAGCCGCCAATGGGCGCCGGCCACCTCCGGCCGCTGGTGACCGCTGGCAAGGCTTGGCTGGCCAGCCGACCATCCTCCCCTTCCCCTCTTTCTTTCTTTCTTTCCTTTTCTCTTCTCTGTTTTCTCTGCATTGTTTTCATCTCTCTTTCTCTACTGTCATGCATCTCTCTCACCCCTGCGTCTCTCTCTCTCACTCTCTCACCCCTGCGTCTTACCCCAACCCCACATATCTCTCTCTCTTTCTCCCAACCGTGCGTCTCTCTCTCTCACTCTCTCCCTATACACTCTCTCTCACTCTCTCTCTCCCTCTGTACACTCTCATACTCTCTTTAGACTTCTCTCTCTAGCTCTCTCTTTCTCTTTAACGTGACTCTCGCGTTGGGCCACCGGACGCGGAGCCCATCCTCGTGTCCAGGCATTTTCTTAACGTGATCCTCGCGTTCTTGTATCAACACGACGCGGAGCTCACGCCCGCGTCCGCGTTCTTCTCATGTTATGGCTTAAATGCGGGTCTCGAACCCTGCATTTGTGGAATCTACGCAATGCGACTCCCGCGTCTGCGACCCCCACATCTTTATTCTCTCTCCTTTTAGATATTTCTCTCTCCTCCTCTATATAATATAATATTTATTATATTTGAATGCATATCCGCGTTGGTTACCTGGATTTCGGAGATCGGGAATTTCACGGTGTTTTTCGTATTTAAGCGAGTGTCCTTGCCTCGTTTTGGGTTTCCCTGCTTCGTTGGGTCGACTTGTATTACATGCTATATTTGTACCTGTATTCGTATTTCTGTATTGGGCTGTGGCCTTGTATTTGTATTTCTATATGGCTGAGTTTTCAGTATTGTGCATGTATATACCTGTGATGAATGCTTATAATAGTGTAGATAATGTTCTATATGTGTGTGTGTGGTACTAACACCTTCTGCAGGTACCCTTGCGTTCGGGCCTAACCTCCGGGTTTAACCTCTCTGAGGTTTTAAAAGTCCTCTGGATTTTCTATATGTTAGGCCTGGTAGGCAGATCTAGCGTTAGCACTAAACTATTAACTCCATTCGAGCGCAGTTGCCCCATAAGCACGACTGCGCCGTGAGCGGTAGTATGGCGTTAATACGCATGCTGCGACACGTGCGTTTAACTATGCAGCGAGCGGTAACCATGCCGAGCGTTATAGCATCTAGTGCTGTACATTAGTTTCTCTCCAATTCATTTAGCTTCGTTTGAATGTTCACTGCTCGCTTACTCGATTAATTCTTTTATTAATAGTTGTGAAGAGTTTGAAATCTTACTTATACTGTTTTCCTGTATCGCTTGACATGCTTTCACTTAACGTGCTATCTTTCATCATATTTCTCTTGTTACCTGACATGTTACTACTTGTCACTTGTCCCTTGTTATGATATCACTTATCACCTGCCACCTGTCATGTTAACAAATGACCTGTGATTATTACATTTATAGGAATCTTGTGCATGTTATCCTTTATTATACACAGTGACCTGAATTTATAATACTTATGTACTCTTGTGCCTTCCTGAACTTGTCATGCTCATGTTATTCCTGTAAATATGATAATTACTTAATAATAAAATATAAAAAAGATAACTTACATTGGGTAAGGGGGAAACTGATGGGCTTCAAGTGGTGAATATGTTTACCGTGATATTAGGTTGTTGTGCAACTAAAATTTTGATTCAACCTGTGGGCCTCTAGGTATTCCACAGGGTGTGCTGCCATCCCGATAATTAAACTTCATGCAGGACATATAGATAAGACCCTTTGCTCATGATTTGCCTCGCGGTAGGTTTCGTATCAGCAATGGAACATAATGGGCTGTGGTCCCGGTATGCACGGACCTACTATAAACATAACCCTTTGTTCCATTATCACTTTCCAATAACAATCTCGGCTTACTCATATATGGATGTATGTGTGTTGGGACGTCGGGGCATACCTAGATATATGGGCAGGGCGAGTAATAATAATAAGATGCTAATTAATAATTGTTGTGCTTTGCAATTCGGGTTGTATATATTCAGATTACAATGACGTAAGATATACGGTATATAGATGAGAGTTTCCTTGTTTGGATTATTCCTTCAACGTACCTATCTCATGAAGTCGTAATCTGGGTTGTACTGCTGGTTTTGTCGTATTTGCTTTCATCGGGTTTTATTTGAATTTTTGATTTTACTACTATTATTATTATATTTATATTCTTGGCTTTACCACTTGTGTATTACTCTACTGATCTTCTGCTGTTATCTTATTGAACACAGCCTGTCTCATGCCTGATATCTCACTTGAACTGTTGTGTTTAATCTCCTGACTTGTCTATTCTTGATTATACGGATACTTAGTTATCGTATAATCTCCTGATGATTCATACTGTTCTCTTTAGTTGTTATTGTGGGCAACCCAGGTTGTGCGTACTCAGTCGATGGAGACATGAGGTATATGGTATATAGATGAGGGATTTCTTGTTTGGATTATCCCCTCGAGATATCAATCTCATGAATCTATCTACTGAGCCCGTACAACTGATTTTGTAACATTTACTTATCCTATTATTTGATGCCTCATCCCTGTTCATGTGTGCTTGTGCTCACGACATGATTTTTAATGCATGCTCTTTTACTTGGATTTATCGATACACATGTGCTTATCTTTGCACGCTACTTGGTATTCACAACACCACTCGTTGGGGAGTTCTGACTCCCCTCGATGCTCTTGTCTAGCTCTTGGAGCTTGAAGCTTATGAATTCTCCCAGTTACTGATCAGAGTGGCGCAGCAAAAGCGTGGATCATCGGCAGAACGTCTGAAGCTCCATCCTTTCAGGCCCCCTGCTCGTCTCTCGAGTTTTTCCTTTTAGTAACTCGTGAGTGCCTTTTGTACTGTTCATACTTGTATGCCTCTTTGTATTCTAGCATTTGCGTCATATCGGTGATGTAATATTATTATAATATTGTGTCACATTCTGTGATACTTTGTAATTGTACTCATATGTTAGAATGTATACTGCACCAAGTGCTTCCGTACTCTAATTCTTTCCTGTACTGATGCTTAGCGTATATATATGAGGGTATTTCTGACTTACGTATATACGTCGCAGTAATGTCTCCGTACCCCCAGGATCTGGGCGTTACAAACTCGATGAAATATTTGTTTCATTGTAATTGGAATCTTCATTGTATGTGTAAATAACATTTTTGCAGCAACATTAATTTAATACGGCTTTCAGTTGTTTGTTTCTGCGGTTGTTAGGTTGGAAATTTAAAGTTTTCTCCAAAATTCAAAATTTACATCTTTGACGACTATAAATTTGCACCAAGATACGCGATGCGGATGATTTAAACTTATCATCACACTTGTAATAAGATTGTAGGCGATTGTAAGTGAGACTTAACCATAACTATATATGTAAGGGCCTGTTTGGTTTGCTACAAGTGGGAGGGAAAAGTGCAAGTGAAAAATGAAGATGAAAAATGTGAAATTATAAGTGAAAAATTGAGATTTGTGCAAGTTTTAGGAGTTTGGTTGTAATGTGAGAGTGTAAGTGGGAAATATATTGTGTTTTACGGTGTTTGGTTAGTAATGTGAAAGTGCAAGTGAAAAAGTTAATCAAAAAATTTAACTGGTTGGTGATTTAAATAATACTAATATTATTAAATTAAATCTTCTATTAAAAATTAAAATGTATAAGAAATTTGTCAATTAGATATTAAATAGTAATAAAAATATTAAACTAATAAAAAATTAAATTGCTAAAATAGTAATAATAAACTATCTAAAATAATTACATATTAAAATATTCTTGAAAAATAATATTTTTAATTTTTAAAATATTTAAAAAATATTGGAATACTAAATATTATAATATTATGTAAAAATATAGATATTAAAATATAAAATATTAAATAATTTATAATGATATTTAAAATTAAATTAATTTTAAAAAATATTAATAACAATATTAAATATTAATATTTTACTATCAAATATTTAAAATTCTATTGTAGCACCCTGCAAGCGGAAAAATAAGAATGTAGAAGAAGGAAATGAGATTGGAAAAAAATGCAAGTGGGTTGCAAATCCCACTTGCACTTTTATCTTCAAAGCAGATGATGGAAGTGAGAAAAAAATTTTTCCCACTTGCACACTTTTTCCTCCATTTTCTCCAAACAAACACACCATAAAGGGCTGTTTGGTATCTCGTAACCCACCTTGAAAATTTCATTGTTCCTTTGAGTGATGTCAGATATCTAAAACATGTTTGGTTGTTAAAAAAAAATCGAAATACCCGGTGGGGCCCGCAAATAGTGGTTGCGGGCCACAAAAAGCTTTCCTGAGGTTTAGGCTCCACGAGGGCTTGAAACCGTGAGGTAAGAGGACTTGAGTGAGGCCCACGGGGAGGTTCCGCATGAAACCAATTTGATATGAGTAACCCAAAAGTTTTGGCGTGAGGGTTCTGAACCAAACAAGTCAAAGACCTGTTTTTTTTTTTTTAGTATTAGCCCATTTGAATCTTGACACCACCCCGCCAACTCAGTATTTTCTAAAAAATGTATTTGTTTGCACAAAAAAGAAACCAGAAAAAGTGATGGGGCACACAAAAAGTGCAAGCGGGCCCATCATACACTCTCTCCGGTTTCGGAGGGATAATGGCTGGAAAGCTCGGAAACCACACTGTAGCCACAATTTGGGTTCCAGCTTCCCTGTAGAAATAAGGACGAAGTGATTGTTGGGCCGTTTTCTGATTTTTGACAAAATCAAACAAACAGGCCCCGAGTGTTACTACAATAATTGAGTGTGTTTTGCAACGTGACTTGGTACCTTGGGCCCCACCCAACCCGAGGTCTTCAAGCCACATGTTAAACGTGGTTATCTTAAACTAGTACAGTTTCCTTGGTTCTCCCACCAATCAATCAAACGAATCATCATCACTTTGGAGTACAATTCAAAGATGGTTGTGAGTTCGAGATGGATCGGGGACAAGACAAAGCCCATGTGGGCTCCACCCCCCACTCACCCAACAAACCCTAATAATCTTCATTTTATTTTATTTTATTTATTTATTCAATGCTCGTGTCGGCTACTACCCTTTCCACTAGGGGTGCCACCGGATACGGATTATCCGCGGATATCTGCATCCGAATCCGCCTCCAATCTGGATACGGATATTATTTTTTTCACATCCGTCAATATTCGTATCCGTATCCGTATCCGAAAGGTAGGTGCGGATACGGATATGGTAAAAGTAATATCTTATTCGTATCCGATCCGATATCCGAATGTTGCGTGCTTCATAATGATATCGGTATGCAGACTATTCTTCAATGGAATAAGGCATTAAATTTTGATATTTTGAGTTGGTGAAAAAGTAATAGTGGAAAGTATTCGATTCTTGCAAGAGCACCACAAGGCATCCGAATCTACATTTAGCACCGGAGGACGTGTAATCTATTGTTATAGAAGTCAAATGATAATGAATACGATGAATGTATTGATATGTACACAATAATATCATAGTATGTATCACATTTATATTATAGTAGATGAGATAAAAAGTAATATAAGTATTTCTGTTTAATTTATCTTTAACCATATCCATTTTTAACATATCCGATTAGTATCCGCATCCGATCCGCTAATATCCGATTTATATCTGATATCCGATTTTGGCGGATACGGATATCGTTTTTTCACATCCGCCAATATCCGTATCCGTATCCGTATTCGAAGGTTGGGTGCGGATATGGATATGGTAGAGGTAATATCCGATCCGTATCCGATCCGATGGCACCGCTACTTTCAACTCATCCATCTCCCTAATCCCCACTAATCAAAGCAATTATTAAGTATTAATTGTTTGTTTAAGTTTCTAGAGAGCCACCGTCGTTGTCTTGCTCCTTACGGCAGCTTCGTTATTTGAGCGCAAAAATCGAAGATTTAATCTTTTATAATCTTTGGATTAACAACAATTAATCTGTCCCTAATTTAAAAGTGATGTGGCCGGTCGCCTATTGTCAGCGCCCAATTGGGAGGCGGGTGATGCGGCCAGGACCACTCGTGTGCGCTGGCGGCAGAATTCGAGAAATGCCTTCGTGTGGGTCCTACGTGAGAAAGGGAGCGCGTTTGGTGGGCCCGGCGCATGCATCTGGAGGGCTTTGAATTTGTGGACTTTATATACTGTGGTTAATTTTTCTCAATAGAAAAACAAAAGGAAAAAGAAGAAAGAAAAAAACATATAGTTGGTAAAGACTGACTATATATATATGAGCAGTGAGATTTAGTTCATGAGGTTTATGAATCTTGAAACGTGGCTGGTTTCTAAACAGAGTAAATTTTGCGCAGGAGGAAGGGATGAGAATGAACGTGTTCATGAGATCAGATTGGATATGTTCAATAGAAAATTTTCTATAAGAATATGAATTTTTTTATTTTCTTATAGAAAATTTCTATTAAACATGTCCAATGAGAACCCATGAACACGACCATTCTCATCACTTGGAGGGAGGGAGATATTTTATCTTTTTCGTAACCTCCCACTGAGATTAGTATTATTCATGATTGATTTCTGGTCTTATGATTTGACACCATCTATCAAAGTACCAAACTTCTTATCGCTAGAACAGTGATGCTATTTATTTGTTTTGGTAGGCACAGTAGACTGATTATAAGACCTTTCTAGAGCAGTTTACTTAGCCAATAGTTGCTTTTGATTCGCGGACCACTAGTTAAATTAATATTTCTCTTTAAGAAAAGAGATAATTTGTTACTTTTCTTTTTTTTAAGCAATAGAATGGAAGGTTCACAAACTATACTTCATATATCAATGATTCACCTAACATTTTTCGGAAACTTGATTGGTCTTTCTATCTACTATGAACTCATGATACTTGCTAAACTTTTTGTCAATGTATACTGAAAATTATGGAAGGTTTCCAATTATCGTTCAATAACTTTCTCATGTTTTCAAAATGCTAAGTAACATTTTTAAACTCTTCAATGCCCAGTTAAATTTCTGACGGGGATAACAGTCAAGGGAAAAATATGAACACATTTATTGTGAGATTGACCCGTTGCATTTGAGAATAAAACCAATTCATCTATCACAAGAGGATTCAATTCCCATGAATTGAGGGATATGATATCGTCACGAATCCAATACTGTAGAAATTAATATGTCAAACACAAGAATTATTGTGAAAGTTTTAGATTCCAAACAGATTCTTGCACACCTAATGCGACTCAATGTTCGGTCTAAAATAAATTATTTTCCTAAAATTTCGAAGGTGAGAACTAATGGATGAGGGCCAGGGAGAATTATCATCTTTTGGGTGAAGGCAAAATTATGATCCCGTGAGATCTTTTCTATATAGATTTTAGTGCGGGGGCCCTAACCTCTTACTTAGATTCGGTCATCTAAGAAAGAATATCGTTGAAGAAACTAAGCTTCTTGGTCAAAAGAGACACGAATATTGACACACAAAGAATTTATTAAGGCAAACACCAGATGATTAGTGCACTCAATAAATTGATTAAAACACACATTAATTTTTAAATACTCCCTAAATACCCCCTCTTCCCCCTCCCCTCCCGCCGACTCTAAAACACACACTAGTTTTAGAGTCTCTCAGCTGGCGGTTGAGGTACAGCAACCCCATATATATATATATATATATATATATATATGGGAGCTGATCCTCTAAGAACGGTTCTCACGGATTTCTGTGAGAACTTTCACGTGGGTCGTCGGATTTGATAGATCAAATCAAATAAAACTAGATCTATATCAGATCCGACGGCCCACGTGAAAGTTCTCACATGAATTCGTGAGAACCGTTCTTAGGGGATCAACTCACTATATATATATATATATATATATATATATATATATATAATTATATATTAATATATATATATATATATATATATATATATATATATATAGGGTTACTGTACCTCAGTTGACAGCTGAGAGAGTTTCTCAGTCGACATGACGTGGCTTCATATTAGCCGCAGAGAAGTCAAAAATTTAGGCGGTAAAAGAAGACCCTCAACCACTTTTCGTTACCCAATGACTAAAATACCCTTAGTTTCACTTTTAACCTGGTTACAACTGTTCCTCCATAAAAAAATTACAGATCTGAAAATTTTGAGTTTTGTCAAACAAAAAATTACAGATCTTGATTACTAAATTTTAGCAAAATAAATTATTTTAAAAGAATGCAACCATAGTCGCATTAATGTTCAAGTTTTTTTTTAAAGATGTTTTAATCACAATAAAAATCTATTACTGCGACTTGAAACAATTTATTTTATTTTATTTTTTTGTTTTCTGAAACTGTAATCGAAGTCGCAGTTTCTGAAAAGAAAAATTTTGGATTTAAATTTTTAATATCATTTTCACTTTTTAGATTTATTTTTATTTTACATTGCGACATTTGGTCGCACTGTTGCAACCTTTTTTTTATTTTTTCGATTAGGGTCGCAGTATTTTTTCGACCTTGCTAAGCTAAATAGGATACTGCGACCGTGGTCGCAGTCTTATAAAATAAGAGTCGCAGTCAATTGAAGCAGTGACAATAATCTCGTAAGTTAATTAATTAAGATGATTAGAAGATTGCGACTTCGGTCGCAGTCTTATGTAACAACAGTCTCTTTGAGAATGTTTTGTTTGATAACAATGCGACCTTGGTCATAATTATTTTTTATTAATAATTTAAATAGAATACTGCGACCATAATCACATTCTTATGAAACAAGAGACATAGTCAATAAAGCAGTGAACAAGGTCTCAAAAGTTAAGTAATTAAGATGGTTAGAAGACTGCGACATTGGTCGCAGTCTTATGTGATAGCAGTCTTTTTGAAAATTTTTATTAGATAGCACTGCGACCTTGGTCGTAGTATTTTATAACTTATTTTTCATTTTTGCGACCAAGGTCGCAGTCTTTTTACTAATGAATTTTAATTGGACTGCGACTTTGGTCACTGTCTTGTAAAACAAATGGTTTAAAGATGAAATTTCATACTGCGACTATGATCACAGAATTCAATTTTATCTGACAATTTATTATTATGAATGCGACCAAAGTCACAGTCCTGATGAAAAGGACAACTTTTAAAATAATTTTTTTTCCTGCGACTTCAGTAGCATCTCTGATAGATTGGTTACATATTTATGTATATTTTATTTTTTCTTTCAATTTTAATCGAATAGCCAATATTTCTGATGATGAAAAATTTCAGATAGGCTTTCCTTTGGAAGAAGAAGAAGAAGAGAAGATCACGATGAAAATATTAAAGCTGACATCCCGAGGGAAAATGAACCTGTCAAACTAGTTGTTGGAGATCTAGGTCTGCAACTAAAAATTAATATCTGATCCCACTCTTCTTTTATAGAATGACATTCTCTACAAGTCAAAAAATCTAGATCTGATAGCATGAGGAGACACAAAGAGATGACATATAAAAGGGGAGAAAAAATAATAATAAAGAATATAAACTAATACATCATTCCAAGAAAAGACAAACGATAAGGGCTTTTAGTAATTTCAATTATTTTCAAAAGCGGACATCATTTTAGATTGTCGAATTATGTGGCTCATAATGTGCCACGTCATCGTAGGCTGAGAGGGACTCTCAGCTGTCAGCTGATATATATATATATATATATATATATATATATATATATATATATATATATATATATATATATATATATATATATATATATATATATATATATATATAAACTTGTGTCATACCAAAAGGATTCAAGGCCGAATCCTTCCCACTCAAATACCAACATCCGACATTCGAATACAAGATTCACTTCGTTGAAGTTGATCTATATTATTTTAAGTATTTATAAACCAAAAATCAAGTGTTTTGAATACTCTTCGCCCATACATCAAGTAGGGGGAAAACGAACGACCTAATAAGTGTGTTGGTTAGTTTAACGGTGTAAAACATTTTAAAAACTAACAAAAATTAGTTTGTAGGAGTTTTTAAATGTTTAGATCATAATCAAATGGTCGGATCGAAAATTTCTATGTCTAAGACATAAATCTAACCAACTCACTACTTTTGGCCGTCCATTTTTTGCGCCGCTTGATAGATGAGAAAAAAGTATTCAAAACACTTGGTTAGTTTAACGGGGAGAGGACGAACATGTTTGTGAGAGGAGGGGAAGATGGCCATGAGTCGAAGCCCAAGGAGGGTATCTCCAACCCTAAGGAGAGAAGAATCAAGAATATTTGCCGAGTTTGGCTTCATAGAATAAAGGTTCTACTTTTTTTTAAGAAGAAACGGAGCACCCAAAAAAGTCCATCGCGTTAAATTTTTTAATGAAAACAGTCCAAAAAAAATTTTACTTTTACGTTTGTGTAATTTTAGGGAGACTCACAACTGGATTTGACCAACCGAAGGAAGGGTGTGCAAAATAGGGTATTATCGTACTATTACCTCTTAATTAACTTTTGTTCGCACATCTCCAACGGGAGCGGATATTTTTCACCCTTAAAAATTATGAAGACACTCCAGTGATCAAGGCACCCACAAATGTGATAAAAACACAAAAAATAATAAAAAAAGCAAAAAGCCATCTTCTTCTCCTCCTCTCCCACTTCACCCGGACGACCCCCGCACCCCCCGACCTCAGCCCTTCCTTCGTCGTGACCACCCTGTTGGCCCAGAGGCCTTCCACTCTAGTTTTGATGATGATTAACTCATGTAGTTTGTTTTACTAATAATCTTGTGATTTTAGTTTCAGATCATTTAGCAAGATATTAGTTGGTGATTGCTTCAAAAAGAGGAGTTTAGAAGCCTTCACTTGGTGATTCCGGTGCCCGAGCTTCAAGATCACTCCTTTGCACTCGGAGGATCACGTTTGGAATCGAGTCGACTTGAAGATGAAGATCGTCAAGAAGACTTAGGTATCCTAGTGTTTGTGTGTTTTAGATCCATGTGTAAAGCTTAGAATAGTTGATAAGCTCAAGTGCACAATACACACACGTTTTCATGTTTTGGAATATTGGTTTTCGGTTTTTTCCGTTTTTGGTTTAACCGATCTTGGTTTTCATGAATAGATAGATTCAAAACAAGTTTACATGGTTTAATGTATATCAGATTTGTTCTATATACATGCATGCTTAATTTCCTAGACAAACTTAGTTTTGACTCACTTATTCATGTGTTTTATGTTTTGGTATTTTTAACAAAACATATTTTGGAATTAATGACAAAAACATGAATATATATATGTTTCATGTATATAGGATTATATCCATATACATCATGCCTAAATGTTGATTAATATCATGTTTTTGTATTTGGATAAGTTTTGGACAAAATGTATTTTCTATTCAAAAATTCAAGTTTTAGAAAATACAAGTTTTGAATTTTGGTAAAAATGATAAGACACAAAATAGTTAAAAAATGTTTGTTATTTGTGATGAAATTTTTATCACATGTTTATATTTCAATATAAAATGAGAAAACTATTTTTGTGTAATTTTACAAGTTTTATGGATTTATTAAAATATTTTTCATCCTGTTTTCTGACCTAGGACACTGGCTGACAGGCCAGGTCGGTCGACCGTGCGGTCAGCCGAACCAATGGCCGGTCGACCCAGTGGTCGACCGACGTGCACAGAGCTGTGCACGTCTGGCAGCACAGTGGGACGGTCGGCCGGCCGGCCGACCGGACCAGAGAGCAGTGCTCTCTGTTCTTTTCGGTCGACCGGGCGGTCGACCGTCAGTTGCCAACGGTCAAAATGTGACCGTTGGACGGTCGACCGAGCGGTCGACCGGCAGGGTATTTTTGGCAAGATCTGCTGCCAACGGCTATATTTTTCTGGGGGCTATAAATACCCCATTAATGGCCAGTTTTCCACAAGATTTTTTGTGCGAATTTTTCCTGACTCTCTAGTGTTTTCACAGCAATCAAAGAAGTTTTTGGGTTTTAAATTGAACAATCTATTTGGTGTTTTTGCTAGGTTTAGAAAATCAAGAAGGGCTTTTGGGAAAAGATTTTGATTCAACTTCTTCATCTTGGTTTCTAGTTTTTCCCAAAGATTTTCTTTGAGTTTTTGATTTCCAATCCTTTGGTTTTCTCCACACTTGAGCTACATCTACTTTCTTATTCTATAGGATCTTTGTGTGGGAGAAAGAGATTATTTGTGGTTGTCGTTTTGACCACCAAGTTGTAAACCCATTATTTGCTTTGTGCCTTGCCCTCATTGTATTGAGGAGGTTGTGCATTTGGGTTGTATCCCTCAAGTTGTGAGGTGATCCTTGTGTTGCTTGGTGCTAATCCCTCAAGTTGTGAGGTGATTGTTTGTTGGCTTGGAGTTGTGCCTCAAGGAGGAGGTTGTGTTTGTAAGGAGAGGAGTTGGGTACTCCTTGTAATTATGATTGCCCCAAATCCTCGGTAGAGGTTCCCTTTGTGGGAGTCCTTTGTGAACAAGCCAGTGGACTTGAAATCCTTCTGTGTGAAGGCGGGGATGTAGAGCTGGGTGCTCGAACCTCGAAACATATCTTGTTGTTTGCGATTGATCCCTTGGCTCTTACTGTCTCTCTTTACTTTGTGCCTTGCATCAATTCATATTGTTCATTCATAATTGCTTGGCTTGTTTGAGTGTGCATCTCTTATTTATTGCAATTATTTTTAAATTCCGCATTAAGTTCATTAGATTAGCATAATCACCTATTCACCCCCCTCTAGGTGATTTTCAATTGGTATCAGAGCCTACGCTCCTGATATTAGGTTTAATCACCTAGGAGTTGATCTTGGTTTGCTAATCTTCATTTGCATTTTCATTTGCACACATTTAGTTTGCACTCATGGATAGCCCTCCTATGTTTGATTTTTTTAGACTTGATGTTTGGAAGGCCAATATGAGTAGCCATTTAAAAAGACTAGGACATCTAGTTTATCAAGCCTCCACTATGGAATCCTTCCCTAATAGTAGCAGCATAAAAAGGCTAATGCATTAGCACTTAAAACACTTAGAGCATCTCTCAATGAAGATCTTTTATATGTGTTTGATCGTTATGACTCGACTTTTACAGTTTGGAGTATATTGACGTCTCTCGAGCTACCCGTGATTATCACAAGTTAAGAAGATCTAGGAGAGACAAGTCCGAAGAGCATTACCTCATGGTCCAGGAAAAGACTCCCTTGAGGTACAATCATCGGATTCTCAACTAGATGATAACTCCAGCTCTTATTGCTATGGATGTTTAGAAGTTCAAAATTTAAATGTAGAACTTGCCACAAAACTTGAAATTTTTTTGAAAAAACATGAACTTTTGAAAAGAAATTTTTGATTTAAAAGAAGAAATGAAGGATTTGTGCTCAACTTTTGAATCGGTTTTCTAAGAGAAGGAAGAGATTACTAGTGAACGTGACTCACTAAGATCTCAACTAGGCATTGCCCTAAAAGAGATTGATGTTTTAAAAGGCAAAAATGATTGTGATGATGTTTGTGAAAAACAATGAGGTTTTATCTTCAAATTGGATTTTGTTTTAAAGATAACCTTGTTTTGAAAAATTAAATTGATTTCATTACTAAAGAATTGGATTTGGTTTTAAAGAAAAATGAATCTTTGAAAAAGGATATAAATTCTCATGTGTGCCATGCTAGTATAGCTTCTTCTTCTTGCACTCCTATTGCATGCTCCACTTTATCTTCAACTATTAAAAATGACATAAATGTTTTGAAGAAAGTGTTGATTGTTTAGGCTCCACTTTGAGCCAATGTAGTTTAAATCATACACGCTTGGAAACCTTGGTTCGTAAGAAACAAGGTCCATTTTTACATGTACACCCTCCACGGCATACACATGCTTCCCACGGTCACCACCATTACATGTATGCTCATGTGTACACTTGTACACATTGTGGTCGAAAAGGCCACCTTGCTAGATTTTGCTATGATCGTTTACATATTGAAATTTAGCAAATAATCTTGTTTGGGTTAGGAAAGATACTAACCCCTATGGACCCAAAAGAAAATGGGTACCAAAGACCACCCCTAAAATTTTTGATGTAGGTGTGGGCTCTCGCATCACGTGAGAGTAGCAGTGCCTTGAAGTGGATGCGTTCCATGCTTAAAGAAACATTTTGGATGCATCACTTTCAAGGGGGTTTGGTGGTGTGGACCACCATTAGTTTGGAGATCTAGAGAAGTGTCCTTCATCGGTTTTGGTATCTATCTCTAACTCCCGTTTTTATTGCATGCTCTTCATGTTCATCTATTTGTAGCATGTCTTGTTTTATTGTTCATTATGCTTATGCCATGTTAATTAGATTAGTGATATACATGTTTAGTTATTTGAGACACCCATGGACCTATCTTTGTGTTCTCACTTATTTTAACTAATATGTATGCTCTAAATCTAATACATATGCATACACATAATGATCATATAGATGTTTATGATTTTTATTTTGTTTTGATGTTTATAGTTTATTATGTTGAATACCATGACTCTTAGATCATTGACATGCATGTATAGCTTTTGAGATCACCCATGCTTAGATGGACCCATTTGTTGTGTTCTCACCATTCGTTTAGCTATTATGCATATCATGATTCTAATAGCATGTGGATTTACTTTATGATCACTTTTATGATTATAATGTTGATCTATGTCTAGTTTTATGCCTCATGTTTTGAATATATGTTTAGATGTTAGTTTTCATGAAAATTAGGATTTATACTTGTACATATAGTGGGCCACAAATAGATCGTTAGATATGTTTGAGCTTGAATGCTTATTTGAACCCATTAGATGTAGTATAGTCTAGTTTTGATGATTCATACATTTTAACCTATATTCCATTTTGGATATGTTTCTATGATCATGTGTTTTAACTTCATGTATATGTCTATCTTGTCTAAACTATTGATTATACATATACATCCCTTGAGCCACGTGCCTTCATGCATATACTTTTGTGGACTCATTACGTTTAGGATATGTATGTATACTTTAGTTTGTACATGACATACATATGCCTTGTAGTTTAATCGTTTTGATGATTTTCATGTTTTAGGTAATTTCAATTGGTAATGAAAATCTAGTTTTTCATGTTTTCATGTTTTCAAGGAATTTCATTTGAGCTTAACTGAATATTTTCATGTTGATATGTGTCACATTATACTTGTACACTCACTTTATTAGTTTACTCATGATTTTTTTTCATGAGACTATGATATGGGCTTTATGGACTTTGAGTGTTTAGTAATCATGTGATTTACATGTGTTTCATGAAAAATAATTTGTTTATTCCTTGCTTGAAGGATTTCATACTAGTTAACAAGATTTCCCATTTAACTAGTTCATATTCTTCTTATGGTAGAGATTTTCAACCGTATTCTATTTTCAAAACCTATTTTTGAAAACCCCTACCTTCAATGGGCGGTTGGATAGGAATCATGTTCATGTATGCTTCAAAATGAAAATCATTTAAAACTTAAACCATGAATCGGAGATATAGTTATATGAGATATACATTTGATCTTATTATTTCAATTGGTATCATTGGACTTTTTCAATCGGTATCAATCTTGACATTTCTTGTATACTCATATATGTTTGTATGTATGTATGCTTTCTATTGCTAGAATATCAATTTCAATTGGTATCTATTTTCATACATAATATGTTTGTGTTTATGCTAAGCTTGAGCTTCAATTTTGTTTCAAATGATTACTTTTAAATTGGTATCAAGCCTACGCATTGTTTTAGTTGGTATTTCATAAAGGGGAGAAAATTCGATCTTCTATTTACAATTGGTATTTGTATTTCCACTCCCTTGCTTTATGATAGAAAATAATATTTTAAATTGATATCATATACTTAAAAAGAAAATACTCTTTTTGATATCAAGATGTTTATTTGAATGTTTTAAAATTTGGTATATCAAAATTTTGTTTAAAGAAAAATTTAAAAGTTTAGATTTGTATTGCCTATATGTAAGGAGAGCTTAACATCTCTTCTACATATAGATTCATGATGAGTGTATCCTGTATTGAAGAGCTTGACAATCTTTTCTTTATGTGATACACGTGTGTAGGGGAAGCTTCACATCTCCTCTGATGCATTACATATTATACGTTATGTGAATTAAGGCTTGTCATCCCTCTTTCATGTAATGTATATGTGTAGGGAAGTTACTTAACCGTCTTCCTCTTCATGAATGTATATAGCATATAACTTTTATTTTATTGATCTATGTTTACTTTCATTGGTATCAAGATGCTACTTTAACATATTTTCTATTGATACCTTAATTGATTATCACCCCTATTTGGTTTTAGACAAAAAGGGGAGAACATTTTTTATTAACCCTTGTATTGATTCTTTGTTTCGAACAAAAAGAAAAAATTTTTTTTTTATTGATTTTGTTTTGGTTTTTACCCCGTATTGATTGTTTCTTTGTATTAAAAAAAAAGGGGGAGAAGATTTTGTTTTGTTTTGATTGTTTACCCCTTTGTTGATGATTGACAAAAAGGGGAGAAAGTTTTTGGGTTTATATATGCATGTTTATGTTTTGCATATATTAAGTTTAATTTAGTTTAATTTTAATTGGTATCTAGAGCATGTTTTGTTTTTAAACATTTCATTGGTATCTAGAGCCTTTTATTGTTTATGCATTTCTATGCATTCATGTTTAAGAGCCTTCATTATATATTCATTATGTTTATTTGGTTATGCATGAGTTAAGGGGGAGCTTCTTTGAAGCTTAAACTTTAATCCATGCATATATAACTCCATGAGTTTTGTCATCATCAAAAAGGGGGAGATTGTTGGCCCGAGGCCTTCCACTCTAGTTTTGATGATGATTAACTCATGTAGTTATGTTTACTAATAATCTTGTGATTTTAGTTTCAGATCATTTAGCAAGATATTAGTTGGTGATTGCTTCAAAAAGAGAAGTTTAGAAGCCTTCACTTGGTGATTCCGGTGCCCGAGCTTCAAGATCACTCCTTTGCACTCGGAGGATCACGTTTGGGATCGAGTCGACTTGAAGATGAAGATCATCAAGAAGACTTAGGTATCCTAGTGTTTAGTGTGTTTTAGATCCATGTGTAAAGCTTAGAATAGTTGATATGCTCAAATGCACAATACACACACGTTTTCATGTTTTGGAATATTGGTTTTCGGTTTTTCGATTTTTGGTTTAACCGATCTTGATTTTCATGAATAGATAGATTCAAAACAAGTTTACATGGTTTAATGTATATTAGATTTGTTCTATATACATGCATGCTTAATTTCCTAGACAAACTTAGTTTTGACTCACTTATTCATGTGTTTTATGTTTTGGTATTTTTAACAAAACATATTTTGGAATTAATGACAAAACATGGATATATATATGTATCATGTATATAGGATTATATCCATATACATCATGCCTAAATGTTGTTTAATATCATATTTTGTATTTGGATAAGTTTTGGACAAAATGTATTTTCTATTCAAAAATCCAAGTTTTAAAATACAAGTTTTGGATTTTGGTAAAAATGATAAGACACAAAAATGGTTAAAAATGTTTGTTATTTGTGATGAAATTTTTATAACATGTTTATATTTCAATATAAAATGAGAAAACTATTTTTTGTAATTTTTACAAGTTTTATGGATTTATTAAAATATTTTTTCTCACCCTGTTTTCTGACCTAGGAACTGACTGACAGGCCAGGTCGGTCGACCGTGCGTCGGCCGAACCAATGGCCGGTCGACCCAGCGTCGACCGATGTGCACAGAGCTGTGCACATCTGGCAGCACAGTGGATGGTCGGCCGCCGGCCGACCGGACCAGAGAGCAGTGCTCTCTGTTCTTTTTCGGTCGACCGGGCGGTCGACCGGTTGCCAACGGTCAAAATGTGACCGTTGGACGGTCGACCGAGCGGTCGACCGGCAGGGTATTTTTGGCAGGATCTGCTGCCAACGGCTATATTTTTCTGGGGGGATAAATACACCATTAATGGCCAGTTTTCTACAAGATTTTTTGTGCAAATTTTTCCTGACTCTCTAGTGTTTTCACAGTATTCAAAAGAAGTTTTTGGGTTTTAAATTAAACATCTATTTGGTGTTTTTGCTGGGGTTTGAAAAATCAAGAAAGGGCTTTTTGGAAAAGATTTTGATTCAAACTTCTTCATCTTGGTTTCTAGTTTTTCCCAAAGATTTGCTTTGAGTTTTTGATTTTCCAATCCTTTGGTTTTCTCCACACTTGAGCTACATCTACTTTCTTATTCTATAGGATCTTTGTGTGGGAGAAAGAGACTGTTTGTGGTTGTCGTTTTTGACCACCAAGTTGTAAACCCATAATTTGCTTTGTGCCTTGCCCTCATTGTATTGAGGAGGTTGTGCATTTGGGTTGTATCCCTCAAGTTGTGAGGTGATCCTTGTGTTGCTTGGTGCTAATCCCTCAAGTTGTGAGTTGATTGTTTGTTGGCTTGGAGTTGTGCTAAAGGAGGAGGTTGTGTTTGTAAGGAGAGGAGTTGGGTACTCCTTGTAATTTGATTGCCCCAAATCCTCGGTGGAGGTTCCCTTTGTGGGAGTCCTTTGTGGACAAGCTAGTGGACTTGAAATCCTTCTTGTGAAGGCGGGGATGTAGAGCTGGATGCTCGAACCTCGAAACATATCTTATTGTTTGCGCTTGATCCCTTGGCTCTTACTCTCTCTCTTTACTTTGTGCCTTGCATCAATTCATATTGTTCATTCATAATTTCTTGGCTTGTTTGAGTGCGCATCTCTTGTTTATTGCAATTAGTTTTTAAATTCCACTTAAGTTCATTAGATTAGCATAATCACCTATTCACCCCCCCTCTAGGTGATTTTCAATTGGTATCAGAGCCTACGCTCCTGATATTAGGTTTAACCACCTAGGAGTGAGATCTTGGTTTGCTAATCTTCATTTGCATTTTCATTTGCACACATTTAGTTTGCACTCATGATAACCCTCCTATGTTTGACTTTTTTAGACTTGATGTTTGGAAGGCCATATGAGTAGCCATTTGAAAAGACTAGGACATCTAGTTTATCAAGCCTCCACTATGGAATCCTTCCTAATAGTAGCAAGCATAAAAAAGGCTAATGCATTAGCACTTAAAACACTTAGAGCATCTCTCAATGAAGATCTTTTATATGCGTTTGATCGTTATGACTCGACTTTTTGCAGTTTGGAGTATATTGACGTCTCTCGAGCTACCCGTGATTATCAACAAGTTAAGAAGATCTAGGAGAGACAAGTCCGAAGAGCATTACCTCATGGTCCAAGGGAAAGACTCCCTTGAGGTACAATCGGATTCTCAACTAGATGATAACTCCAGCTCTTATTGCTATGGATGTTTAGAAGTTCAAAATTTAAATGTAGAACTTGCCACAAAACTTGAAATTTTTTGGAAAAACATAAACTTTTGAAAAAGAATCATTTTGATTTAAAGAAGAAATGAAGGATTTGTGCTCAACTTTTGAATCGGTTTTGTAAGAGAAGGAAGAGATTACTAGTGAACGTGACTCACTAAGATCTCAACTAGACCTTGCCCTAAAAGAGATTGATGTTTTAAAAGGCAAAAAATGATTGTGATGATGTTTTGAAAAACAATGAGGTTTTATCTTCAAAATTAGATTTTGTTTTAAAAGATAACCTTGTTTTGAAAAATAAAATTGATTTCATTACTAAAGAATTGGATTTGGTTTTAAAGAAAAATGAATCTTTGAAAAGGATATAATTCTCATGTGTGCCATGCTAGTATAGCTTCTTCTTCTTGCACTCCTATTGCATGCTCCACTTTATCTTCAACTATTGAAAATGACATAAATGTTTGAAGAAAAGTGTTGATTGTTTAGGCTCCACTTTGAGCCAATGTAGTTTTAAATCATACACGCTTAGAAACCTTGGTTCGTAAGAAACAAGGTCCATTTTTTACATGTACACCCTCCACGGCATACACATGCTTCCCACGGTCACCACCATTACATGAATGCTCATGTGTACACTTGTACACATTGTGGTCGAAAAGGCCACCTTGCTAGATTTTGCTATGATCGTTTACATATTGAAAATTTAGCAATAATCTTGTTTGGGTTAGGAAAGATACTAACCCCTATGGACCCAAAAGAAAATGGGTACCAAGACCACCCCTAAAATTTTTGATGTAGGTGTGGGCTCTCGCATCACGTGAGAGTAGCAGTGCCTTGAAGTGGATGCGTTCTATGCTCAAAGAAAACATTTTGGATGCATAACTTTCAAGGGGGTTTGGTGGAGCGGACCACCATTGGTTTGGAGATCTAGAGAAGTGCCCTCATCGGTTTTGGTATCTATATCTAACTCCCGTTTTTATTTGCATGCTCTTCATGTTCATCTATTTGTAGTATGTCTTTTTTATTGTTCATTATGTTATGCCATGTTGATTAGATTAGTGATATACATGTTTAGTTATTTGAGACACCCATGGACCTATCTTTGTGTTCTCACCTTGTTTTAACTAATATGTATGCTCTAAATCTAATACATATGCATACACATAATGATCATATAGATGTTTATGATTTTTGTTTTGTTTTGATGTTTATAGTTTATTATGTTGAATACCATGACTCTTAGATCATTGACATGCATGTTTAGCTTTTGAGATCACCCATACTTAGATGGACCCATTTGTTGTGTTCTCACCATTCGTTTAGCTATTATGTATATCATGATTCTAATAGCATGTGGATTTACTTCATGATCACTTTTATGATTATAATGTTGATCTATGTCTAGTTTTATGCCTCATGTTTTGATATATGTTTAGATGTTAGTTTTCATGAAAACTAGGATTTATACTGTACATATAGTGGGCCACAAATAGATCGTTAGATATGTTTGAGCTTGAATGCTTATTTGAACCCATTAGATGTGCTAGTATAGTCTAGTTTTGATGATTCATACATTTTAACCTATATTCCCATTTTGGATATGTTTCTATGATCATGTGTTTTAACTTCATGTATATGTCTATCTTGTCTAAACTATTGATTATACATATACATCCCTTGAGCCACGTGCCTTCATGCATATACTTTTGTGGACTCATTACGTTTAGGATATGGATGTATACTTTAGTTTGTACATGACATACATATGCCTTGTAGTTTAAATCGTTTAGATGATTTTCATGTTTTTAGGTAATTTCAATTGGTAATGAAAATCTAGTTTTTCATGTTTTCATGTTTTCAAGGATTTCATTTGAGCTTAACTGAATATTTTCATGTTGATATGTGTCACATATACTTGTACACTCACTTTATTAGTTTACTCATGATTTGTTTTCATGAGACTATGATATGGGCTTTATGGACTTTGAGTGTTTAGTAATCATGTGATTTACATGTGTTTCATGAAAAATAATTTTGTTTTATTCCTTACTTGAAGGATTTCATACTAGTTAACAAGATTTCCCATTTAACTAGTTCGTATTCTTCTTATGGTAGAGATTTTTAACCGTATTCTATTTCAAACCTATTTTTGAAACCCCTACCTTCAATGGGCGGTTGGATGGGAGATCATGTTCATGTATGCTTTAAAATGAAAAATCATTTAAAACTTGAACCATGAATGAGAGGTATAG